>LQRL01125360.1:13693-23897 GCA_001703475.1 Hydroides elegans
GCACATTAGTGACATCATTAAATAGTCATTTGGTTTAAGCGAATGGATAACCATTTCTATCAAATATCTTTTGCATGAATAAGAATAACATTTTGAACACATAATTTGGTTGAAAACATGTAATAAAAATAATACTTCATATGTTTTAGGAAAAGATGGGAATTTATTGCCCTTGGGAAGTGGAATTGACAGACCTCAGGCTACGCCTTCGGTCTGCGCATTCCACTTCCCGCGGGCAATAAATTCCCATCTTTTCCTAAAACATATGAAGTATTATTATATCATTGTCAAAGCTCTCATTTATCTAAAATATCCAATGATTTAATGATGCAGCATCTAAACGATGATGTCTGCTACTATAAGGCATGTAACCATCGTTTCTTGAGAATGATTTTTTATGTAAAATCAAAGCGACTATTTTGATCTAAGATGAAGAGAATATTCCGTTTTATTGTGATTTTTACCTGGCCGTTTTTGGATTTTGAAAAACGTGATGAATCGAATGTATAACGGACCTGCGTTTGAAATAGGATACCCAATAATATATAAAATACTATAATGTAAATGCAAATGCTTTCTCTGTCTATTTTTATACCCCGTAAATCAAATTCATACTTTATTTTACTAAAAGTCTTCCAAACACTTGGATGTTTAGCAATACTAAAGTTAGCTTAACCGAATAAGGTAAGATAAGGAAAAATAGGGATGGGTGTAACTTAGCTATTAATAACTTCTTGTATAAATAGGAAATCTAACGAGTTGGTATTGTGAAGCGAAAAAAAAACTTTTTATCATAATGGATTTACAGCTTTATTCCGCATATCGACACCCGTATTGAGAATATCTAAATTTCGCATCATGCTGTAATAGTCGTGTGAATATTCGAAACCATTTTCCGTCTAGAAAAATGAAGCACAAAATAATCATCCGACTCAAATTGACGACCATTTTCCATCAAAATCGTCACCATAGACACAAAGATAAGACATTATTTTATTCTTTTCAAATTAGAATTTAAAATGTATGAGGAAATCGGGATATTTATATTCAACTTAAATAAAAAGCCCAATTCGTACGAAAAATGAAAAAATATAAATTTCTTTTAACAAATATTGAACGTATTTTTATATATTGAAATCTAAAATTCCGAAAAAAGAATAAATCCAATCCTGAACCACAAGAAATGATAGACCGAAACATACTACCTTCTATTATCAAGCATTTAAAGGGTAAATAATTTAAACTGAATTCTATACATAATTTAATGTGTTCGATGCATTAACTTTTATGATAATGCATGTATCAAAGCTTGACGATAAATAATTTTAACAATTTAAAAGTAAAACATTAATGAAAAATAGGTGAAGAACGGTTAAGTTAAACGATTCTATTAAGAGATAACATTTACATGTACAACACAAATCTTAGTTGACCCATATAATTATTAAAATATCAATTCGTTTTAAACTGATTGTATCAATAACGATTCCCAGTACATGACCAAGAATAACAAAATAGAGTCTGCATAATAATCATGATATGGAAATCTAGGTCTACGTCTTCAACTCAACTGCCTTAATCCAACGAAACTTTTGCTTTTTACCTTATAGCTGAGGTGGCGTCCAGTTTTGTTGACCATCCAATAGGGACAGTAGATCGCCAACTCCTGACAACCACGCACCTTGCTGCAGTGTACTCCCAAGTCCTGTCAATCAATTAAAAGAAAATTAAAGGTTCGGAGGAAAGATGTATTTCATCTGTAGAAGGTTTTTGTTTTATGAAATTTAACTTCAAATTGTGCTACACGACTGCTGATTTATAAAACGGTTGAATAAGTATCACTACATGCAGTTTAGGGTCGTTTCATAAAACAAAAACAACTAAGTGTTGCCATCATAGCTATAATTTTTTGAGGACATGTTGTTAACTTCACGTTGTTGATCCACAAGTTCTCGTAGTTATAGAAAATAGGGCATCAGCTGAAATATCAAAATGTGGAGTTTAAATAGACTATTCGAGTGTGAGAATTGGGGGTTTGGGTGTTCGGTCCTACTCACCATTGCATCTGCATTTGTACCGCCCTGAGGCACGAAAGTGAGAACGGAGAGTTCTTGTGGCTTCTCATCAATGAGTTTCTTGCCCGACCACTCTTTGTTCAGATAGTTGTCAATCTGTCAAACAAATATATCAATCAAAGGAATTATTAACCGAAAAAAGGTTAGTAAGCACGTTTACCATGTGACACAAAGCATACATGTAAGGTAGAAAACATAGCCTAATAGCAAAAAGCCAGAAATAATTTTGCTCAATATAATATAAAGAGCAATATCATAAAATACAATTGACACGGATTCTATCTTCGAAAACGAGATATATTGCCATATTTCTAAACATACATCTTCATAAAAACAAAGGATAGATTATCAAAAAGAAAATTATTCCATACCCTGAGTTTGACGCTACTCTCCCCTGGTTTACAATCGAATACTGTCTGCTTACAGCCAGGCTCAATCGGTTTCCACTCACTTGTACCCTGTCGAAAGATCAGAACAAAATGTTGGATACAAATTTAATAACATCTTAGATATGCAGAGTTGAATTTTTAAAACATGAATTTGTATTTTTCCTGTTTTTATGCTATCAAAAAATGTAGGACAACTACGAAAGTTTGAATATTTTAGAATCCTTTGTCTCTACTCAATTAACCAATAGAGATAATCCTTTATGTACATCATTGTCCATCTTTTATTCTGGGCACGCACGAAACATTTCTTCATGGCGCCTTGTATAAGACCATTTAT
The DNA here is from genome assembly GCA_001703475.1 of Hydroides elegans. Lineage (NCBI taxonomy): Eukaryota > Metazoa > Annelida > Polychaeta > Sabellida > Serpulidae > Hydroides > Hydroides elegans. Next base: position 16,495 of record LQRL01125360.1, read on the forward strand.
CTTACTTCTTTATACATGTAGAAGATGATAGTTATAAGACCAGATTCCTGACGCCGATAGAGGGAAGAATCACTTACCTCTACATTGAAGCTGATAGGTACAGGCAGCAGATTCCTGACGCGCACACACGGGTGCAGATGAATCGTGTAGGTGGTAGCTGATTGTTCGCCAGTGGACTCAAACCAAATGTTGTTCTTGTGCACTTTGGCCTATGGAATGACCATAAATGAAAATATTTAAGGATATATATAAAGATCATTGGAATACTTAAACTGGAATAGGGATTATTTGTACTCAGTTTATATTTTGAATGAAAGTCATGCCCATGTTATATTCACAGAGTTTACATGCATATCTGATGATCAATATATCTGACATGCTGTTTGAAACACTATTTCTAGAACATGGTTTTTACGCTCAAAATAGTCAAATCGATATTTCGTTTCACAATCAATATATATTTTCAAACTTCACAACAGTATCATGATTAACAACTCATTAATAAATTTCGAGAAAAACCTTACTCTGAAGTAGATAGGCTCCAGATTGGGTTTATTAGGTTCGCACTTGATTACTTTGCCACCTCCCTTCTTGGGCTCCTTCCAGTGGAACACCGTTTTGGATTCGTTGTATTTCGGGTCGCGTGGTTTGAAATAGAGCTCGTATGGAGCGGAGTAGACAGCGTCCATTGGGACACAGAAGACCTGTTTAATGAAATCAATAGACTTTGAAGTATAATTTATGACAATCTAGAGTCCTTCTTGGGTTCCTTCCAGTGGAACACCGTCTTGGATTCGTTGTATCTTGGGTCGCGTGGTTTAAAGTAGAGTTCATAAGGCGCGGAATAGACAGCGTCCATTGGGACACAGAAGACGTGTATAATCAATTTAATATAATTTGAAGCATAATTCAAGATAAACTAGTAGAAGCGAGAGAAGAAGATTAGATTTCTTTGGCAACATGCACAAATGATTACTCAACTTGCATAAAATATTACTCTTTTTAAACTAGTGTACAAACTGATTTCAATCATAACACAGATAAGTTATGATCTGACCTGATCTGGTTCGACCTCTCCGCATCTCGCCATGGCATCATCGCTCAGTTTGTAATAAAGCTCAACGGCAAACGGCAAATGGTTGTGCATCTGTAGAGCAAAAAAAAACGTATGAAATGATTAAATTTTCCTTTCAATTAATATCTTATATTTTGTTATAAAAGTAATGCTTCCATCCTATATATTGATGAACATTGTGTACAAATATCTAAAAAAAAAATTTGGATAAAAAACCTCAGTTTCATTACCCTTTACAAGCAATAACACATGTGACTCAAAACAACAACAAAAAACATGCTCGCTTTTCTCATATCTGCCAATAACCTCATGATACCCAAAATTTAGCATTATTGCTTGCTTGCTCTATTTAGAATTATGTATCAACCTTCACCATACATGTATACATGTATACGGTTTAGTAAACAACCATCGATTTACCTGCAGAATGGATCTTAGCGTGACCGTCTTCGTGCCATAAGAAGAATCAACCTGTGACACAAACTGCCACGTTTCATTGGGATAGACCTTCTGGTTGATCGCGAATGCACGTTTTTCGGCTTTGACGATTTTCAGCTCGCGAGTGGCTCCGAATTCAGGCAACTGCAAATGAATTTAAAGCTTGCATGTTAAACTCGGTTATTAAGATAACAACCTGAGATATATGGTTACAGAAAAAATATCGATTATTTTTTCTCGGTAAATGTTTTGAGAAATTTGTGTTATTTTCTCGAATCGATCCATAACAAAAGTATTTACAAATATGTAAACTGAGGTTCATAATTTAAAAACATCATAAATAAATGTCTGTCCCCCGTGTGCTTTTTCGTTATCACTATAAAACTGAACATTAAACGCATCTCCTAATTTACACGTAAGCAAACGCCGTTTTCATATTCACTTACAACGACATGAACGACTCTAAGCTGGTCCTCTTGTGTCGTTTTGATGACCGATTTCCGATTCATGGCCAAAGCAAGACGATGACTGTTCTGCAGGGCGAGTACGTCCCCAGTGTCCATCTCAACGTGGTTGCGATCAGCCTTTGCAGGCATCTGTGGGAAAAGAAACACTAAAGTTATTTTGATTATATGTTATTATGTAGGCTTGATATTGATGAGGTTTGGAACACGTAGTTCGGTGACCTTGGATCCAAAGTGTGAATCTAAACACGGTTATAGTCTGGTTTGAGGGCATCTAAATCCAAAACTGATAAGGCTCAAATGTAGGCTATTAATGATGAGTCCATATTGTTTATGTTCATGTTTGAATAGACGAGATTAATTTATTCTTGATAATACTTAATTCTTGTTTTTAACTACCACTTCATAGCATAATTTCGAATATGTTTGAATACACTTGCGAAACATACTAATGAATGTGCATGTATTTGATCAACAGAAACACACATTCACTGAATCAATTAATATTTAATGAACATAAGCAACTCTTCAAATAAGAACCATGTAAAGGCCTTTCAAAAGACCAACAACCACTGACCTCGAAATTGTCGTCCAGTCTGACAGTGAGTGACCTCCCTGTTTCGTTCTTAATGACGTAGGGCGCGACGATGGCTCCTGGTTTCTCTGATACTTCAACCAAGTTGTATGCATCGCCGAATGCCTATATTAAGATAATAAAATATTCATTTAGGTGTGGATAAATAGCAATATTTTTCTAAAAGTGAGTTTACAGTTTAGATAAATAGGTGAATGATCAGCTTTAAATTATGGTTACCAACAATAATCTCCCTATATGCTAATATGCTACAGAGAAACCTCAATACGGATGTAACCCCTAAAAATTATAGCGTTAAAATGCCGTTGTAAGACTTTTCTTATGCGAAAACCCCCTTTTTTGTCATCCCGAAAGTCTTTTCTAAGCTGTATACCTTTCCAAACTTGGCAATTACATCGAGACACGTCTTTGGGATCGTTGATTGGAGGACGTCGCTCGATTTGACGTCGATTGTCATTTTTGGCGGAGGGACGTATAAATCTACCAACAACCACCCCGTAAAACCCACGAAATTAACGTTTACCTTTCCAAGCTTAGAAATGACGTCGAGACACGTCTTTGTGATGGTGGCCTGAAGGACGTCACTCGATTTGACGTCGATTGTCATTTTTGGCGGAGGGACGTAGAAATCTCTAACAAATTAACTTATTTTCAATCAAAACTCAGCAACAAAAACCATACACACGCGTCGTTTACCTTGCCAAGCTTAGCAATGACATCGAGGCACGTCTTTGTGATCGTGGCCTGAAGGACATCGCTCGATTTGACGTCGATTGTCATTTTGGGCGGAGGGACGTACACTTCGTCTTCGTCAGGCTCTTCTTCTTCGTTTTGAGTGACCTGAGAAGAAATTAAAATTAATGTTTACATGTTTGGTCTATCAAATTGTTTGGTTCTGTAAATTATGATTATGAGTTTCATTGAATGTCAACCAGTTTCAAAGTTATGTTGGTCAATATCCAAACAACATGAATTTGATTTCGAATTCAAAACACACATCTTACAAAAACTGACCGAATTTCCAACAGCATTTTTACATCCTTATAGATACCTCAATCGAGATATGTCAGGGTCCATACTGGCAATAAACTTCTAACAAATAGTCCAGCGGCCCTCGACTTTAGCTGAAAATACCAGCCCTATAAGCTACTAATGTGTTTATACCCCGCCTCACGCTGATATCAAATATTAATAATGAAGCACAGATGGACGCGGATCAAAATTACTTTTAAATGTGTTTTGTATATGATCTATCGCCTACCTCGAGCGAGATATGCCAGGGCCTGTGTTTCCCATCCTCTTCAACCGGTTCAACCAGTGGCTCCCACACAGCAAGAGCTTCGTTGTAGTAAGCGACCTCAAGACCCATTTCGGCTTCAACCACGAGTTTACTGCTCCAGTCTTTGACCTTAAAAATGCAATGAGGAGTGGTTAATAACAATTAGTTTTTTTTTTCAAATAAAATAAAATAAACTGATTTCAAAATGCTACTTTGATTATTAAACTCATCTTTCGAAATTGAAAATGTTTCATTAGAGTGTTGAAATAAATCTTTTAATTCTCATGTATTGCCATTTAATTAGTGATTCTTTTTTGGTTCCAGGGTTCGTTTAAACAGGTTAACAGCACATTATTTCTATAAAACAGCACACTTCCGAAATCAATTGAAGACAAAAGAGCCTCAATTGTCCCGAACTACTTTACCTCGGAGTGGAAGGACATTTCCGTGATAATGAGTGGCACGGTCCGTTTTCCTACGCCGCCCTCCAGTTTCACGATGACGCGCTTCACTTGGAGAATGAGCTACAAAACAAATTCGAGATAATAAGTTCAATATCGTTAAAATACAAGATGTATATTCATATTGACATAAATTAATCCGAGTAATGCTTATTAAAAACCTTATAAATAATGAAAGCATATCATATCAAAATCGTTAAATTTGCAAATCTCAGACTAAAAATTTTGTGCGAAACTTCATTTTTGAGAGACATTTCTTAATGAAATTAACGAAATTGTCAACTACCAGTCAAGTTACTTTTTTTCTTCCATATTTAGTCTCCCGAATAATAACATATCTTACTCAGCCCAAAATGAAGTCGGATAATAAGTAAGACATTTTATAGACTTTACCTGTTCTCCCCTTTTCTCTCCATCTTCCTCTTCCGTAGGAACAAAGTCGACTGAGGTTCCCTCGGAGGCTGTCAATGAAAAAAATGATAAAAGTATGCAAATCATTCAATTGAAAAGGAAACCTGAGCCACTACTTAATCTACAGATGAAACTTATTAAAATTATCTTAGGCGGCAACGGCAATGGATATTCCAATCAATCATGTGTTTATTAGGTGTTTCAAAATTTGAATTAAATAACATCTTTGAATATAAGATAAAGACTGCTTTAACCAGATAAAACATGTCTAACATGCAGTCTAATTGTGAAGCTTTTAATGCAAATATTGTTATTTTATTTTAAAAAACATACCAAAGGGGAATCATATAAAGGAAAGACTTGTTATTTATTCAGCATCGAAAAACTATTAGGTTACACATATTCCAGATGCAATATTGATTGATTTATGCTGTAAGCTAAAATATTCCCCACAAGTGCAGTACATGTAGCCTTATCATTTTGCAGTAATACGAGTTAAATTGCAATTCAAATCGAAATAGAGTAGTATGCTATTGTTAAACACACGTGAGAAAAAAGACAATGATAACAGGTAATAATGGATCAATTGTAAATAAATTTGTATTGGAAGAAATCTTCATGATGCATGTAAATAGTATACTTTTAGTTTCTAAGCAATACTTGCACCCGAAAAGATATTCATCCCTCTCAATTCAAAAATCACAAGTCTATATTTGTTAATCACAATAAGTTCAGAAGAAATGTTAACAATTTGCAAAGAAATAGATGATATTTTTTTTGAATATATTGTTAGCAGCACACTTGTTTTAGAAACGAGATTTTATCTTTTCTAAGAAATCTTACACTGTTGTTTCTTTTTCCCTGTAAAATAATGGCGCCAAATGTATCTTATAGTTATAAAAGAAAAAAAAACAACAACAAATATCAAAAATAATAGATAGAACCGCGGTCCCTTACTTGATAAAAGTAAAATAAAAGTAACGACGAAAGTAAATTGTCTTGATTATAAGATAAAACTAGACAAAATTTGGTTTAAAATGTATAAATGCGAATTTATACTCATACCAACATACACTCATACCAATACTAAAGTGTTCTCCGACAATAATGGTAAATAAAGTTTATTCAATAATTAGTAGACGTTGGCTTGTTTTCAGTAAACATGAAGTATTATTGACCTGAGTTGTTTAACTCAGGTCAATAATACTTCATGTTTACTGAAAACAAGTCAACATCTGCTAAATGTCAGGACTTCGCTGATTTTGGTGAAGTTTTAAGGCTGCGCAATGTCATGCTTATATTTATGCGAGCTGTTAGTATTTATTGTAAAATGCATGTCAGTCACATTAACTATTTAATTTCTAATCCATACACTTTGATATGAATACAAATTATACAAGACATTGATGGGGACCTTAACATCAAAAACATAGATAAAACATGAAGTGATCGAATGTTTTCACAAATTAAATGTAAAACATTCAGTGGGGACATACACGTAAAATAACCTTTAGACGAGCATGAACCAGTAAAACAAAGTTAAACTAAGTTTGTTGATGTTAAACAAATAACCATACCTTCCTCTGCTACTTCTGATCGATATTTATTTTAGAAAAGCAAAATACATGAACACATTCAAAGCGAGGTCTTAGGTATACATATACATGTACATAAAATGTCGCTACATAATTAAACAAAAAGTGTGGCGATTTGAAATTGAAAACATGGTTAACGTAGATTTCTCCACATATTCTTGGTGGTTTATACGTACAAATACTTTATTTATGTGAAATGTTATTTATTTATATTCTACGGTTTCCTTCAGATGTGTTCATTTTCGACTGTTCGACGTTTTAGTGCAGGGATCTGGAGACTGGCTTAAAGACTATTATAAGCCCGCATAATTCGTTATTATGCCGAGATGGGCCTTTTCAACTTAAAATTGCCAATAACGAAATAAATGTGCCATGTGGAATAACGAAATGCTATGCATGTATACAAATAATGATTGTCAACATATTTAAGGATAATCGCGATAACTCACCTGTTTTCAAAAACCAGTAATCGGATTCTTTTAGTTGTTTGATAGCCCACAGATCTTTCGGCATCTTTTGTTCCTTTTCTTCCTCGGTTTCCTCCTGAAATGAATAAAAACCTTAACATCATTGTCTTGAAGCTACATGTATCTAACTAGGAGTACGCGACATACATGTAGATCTATATTATTCTATGTATTGAGCTTTGTACGAAGTGTTTTTACTCCTATCTATTTATCAAAACTTTGCTTATCTTTAGCATATTGTTATTCATGTCCTATATTATTCCGCGAATTAGTATAACTTTTAAAAATATATATTATCAGAATGTTGCATCATCCGCGCGCTAAAGCTCCATTTAAGAGGATGGGGAACATGATTCTCAGTTGTAATTAAGAAAGTATGATTTGAAACTCTAGCCTATCCTATAAAGAATGTCATATCTAATACCTTCTTTGGTGACATGTTACTTAGTGTCGCCGTAATCGTTCGAATGGAGACCGGATATATTTTCATGCCTCGTACCATCCCATTACCCCCTCAACTACTCTCTCTCTCTCTCTCTCTCACTCACTCACTCACTCACTCACTCTCTCTCTCTCTCTCTCTCTCTCTCTCTCTCTCTCTCTCTCTCTCTCCCTCTT
>LQRL01125384.1:7470-22459 GCA_001703475.1 Hydroides elegans
TAAAATGTAATTTTGGCGATTTTTTGAAGTTTCTGACTTAGTCGTTTTCCGTAAAAACAATGTCGACCACATGTGTGCTCTCCGTAGTGGGCTCGAACTTACGCCGTCTGGTCAGTGCTATTGTCAACTCGTTCCAGCCGTGAGTCAACCACTATATCCACTCGGCCACGCCGGGATAATGTACACTACCAATAATGTCTCAACTTTATTTTGGCAATATTTTAATGTGAAAGTAAATGTACTCCATATCGAATTATCCAAAAAACGGAATTGTTGTGGTTTTGGTTAGGGTAGGCATATTAGACCAATGAAACCCTAGCCAATGCAAGCTATTTGACGATTGATATCATTTTTCCTCCATGCAATTAAAGTTTTAATTTTTCTGGCAAGCCATCAATAGTTACTAATATAATCACATGCTTACGTTTGGTCGTCTTGTGAGATTTTGTCTTACGTTTGAGGAGAAGGACGTTGCATTTTAAACATCTCGACACCTTTTCGATTTCGCAAAAGAAATACATTTTAAACAGTTTGTATAGAAAAAAAGAGGAATAGCTTCCCGTATGGCAAGGTGCTGCTCCCCGTATGACGAGGTCCAAAGTCGGGGCGGGGGATATGCAATCCACGATTGTCTTGTTTTTTTCTCGATTTTCAATGATTAACATCAACCTTGCAATATTTTAAATACACATGGTCAAATGAGTCTTACATTATATATTGTATTCGTGTTCAAAACACGTTCGAAATTAAAGATATGTATCGGGAGCAACGAGAAACCCAGTTTCAAATCATGTCTTAAAATTAAAAGTTTTAAATCTATCTTTAAACTAAAGGGTACACGAGCCACGTAACAAGTTATTACACAAAAACTTTTAAGGACTTTTAGGTACTCATTCAACGAAGTCCATGATGTGCCCTATGATTTTCGTGACAAGTGTTCTGGTAACTAATACCAATAACAGGGTGGGTCCAACCTGTTTCAAAATCCCTTATTTTTCCCCGTTTTTTGGTTTCTCTTAGCCACGATTGATACTTGCCTAAACGGAACGGGTACTTCATATTTCAAATTATTATATGTTAGTCAAAATCCAAGCGCCAAAGGCGCGAGCCAAAAAGAAAGGTAGTCTTAAAATGTGAACGCTGTAAGCGCGAGCAATTTTCTAACGGAAATAATGAAAATTACAATTAATCCATCTATCAGAATTCCCTGATTCCAGATAAGGTTTTCCCTGATATGAAGATGGATTCTGAAATTCCTTGATATATGCTGACGCTGTCTCCCCGACTTGCTTGGCGCATTGCATGAAATATAACCATCCACACATACACTGTATGTATGCCCTATTTAAGGATGTTAACCAAGATTGACACTGGCTTGCATATACGTACAATTAAAATGAAACCGGTACTGTCTTTTGCATAATCACCTGGCACCTTCAAAGTGCGAGCGCCGTAGGCGCGAGCGAAATATTTGAAAATATTTCGAAAATATTACAATATAACCAATAATTACGAAATTATATATATATTTATATATTTGAGCATATAAACTTGCTTAAAATCCAGTAGCCCGTCGGGCTACCACATTTTGAAATCCAGTAGCCTGAAGCAAAATCCAGTAGCCTCGGACTACCGGGCTACCGTTAATTTCCACCCCTGCGTCCGTCTGTCTGTCTGTCCGTCTGTTAACATTTGAGATGCAGTAGTTTGTCCGCGGCATTTTGGTGTGAAGTCTTTGTCCTAGGGTTCTGAAACTTCACACAGTGAAAGAATATATATTGCAGATGTACAACGTCGAGGTGTCAGTTTGATCGACCATAAAAAAAAAATTACGGGGTTTGAACTTAGACGAACTTGAGATATTTTGGGATATCTATACAACACTTTGTCCGCGACACTTTGGTATGAAATCTGTCCCATGGGTCTGAAACTTCACACAGTGAATAATATATATTGCAGATGTGCGACATCGAGGTTTCAGTTTGATCGACCAAATATTGTCGAAATTACGGGGTTCAAACTTAGACGAATTTGAGACATTTTGAGATAATTATACAACACTTTGTCCGCGGCATTTTTGTCCTAGGTCTCTGTCCTAGGATTTTGAAACTTCACACAGTGAATGAATATATATTGCAGATGCAACGTCGAGGTTTCAGTTTAATCGATCACAAAATGTCGAAATTACAGGGTACTGAACTTGGACAAATTCGATATATATTGGGACATTTGTACAGCACAGAAAGATTACGCGTATGTTGTGACGTTTTGAGGACTACGTTGTGTGGATGAATATGTATGGGCAACGGTGTGAGAAAGACATTGGGGGAAAGACGGTGTGAGAAAGACGTTATAAGAAAGTCGTTGTGTGAAAGATATTTCTTTTGACCTGCTTCTTTTTATTGACAAATATTCGTGTTAAATATTGTTTTGCCTAGGCTGGGGGCTTTGTATCTCTGATGCCTCTATTTTACAAACAACTTCCTTCCTGAAGTATTGGCGAATTCGACGAGAATCGACAAACAGTTCAATTTTCAGAAACATTGTCTTGTATGAACCTTAGAATCGGGCCCTGTTCCTGTTTCACAAATATTTCCTTGTGATTTAAAAAAGTTTGAGTTGGAAATACAATATATACTTCCACATTCTTTACCCATGTCGGCCTTGCGCAACGACATAAAATTCTATTACTTATCATGCACCATGACTCATATATAATATAAATCCAGTAGACGCTCTAATGTAAAGCCATGTCTGTCATACGCCACTAAAAGGCGAAATAATCATCGAATAGATTTTGAAAAGAATTGTAAACATATTTTTGTTTTGCTTTTGAAGGTCAAATGAAGATGAGTAAAACCAGACGAATATATGTAGGCGGCCTCTTCGAAGGAGCTACATCAGAAGATATACAGACACGATTTGCAAAATACGGAAAGATAGATGGTGTCGAAATCCGCTCGAAAAAAGATGCTTCAGGTATGTTTTATCGTATCGATTCATAATTCCACATTAACAAACGTTTAAAACCATGTATTTAGGCAATTTAAGAATCAAGGAGGACAATAATGGGCAACTTGGAGATTTAAGCCATTGAAATGAATTAAATCGGCCTGATACAGTATATTTCAAGAATAATATTGTAAGCAATATTTTACGCCACAATTGCACAGTCGCACTCTATATGTTTTTAAAAATTACAAAGCAAGCTGTTAAGTGTCTTGATAAAAACTAAATATCATATGGCATATGCTATATGAAAATAATGAAACCATTCTCCTAACTGGCCTTATCCAATGTATATATTGTGCAGTTTCCCTTATACGAACAATATATATATATATATTTTTCAATTTCAGGACAAGTGTACAAAACCTTTGGTTACATGAACATCAGTTGTGACGATACGTCTTTCCAAAAATGTAAGTTTGTTAATACATACTAATAAGTTATCATTTCCTTTTGTTCATTATATATCTTGAATCCTAGGCCCTAGTGAAAATTATCCAAAATAAATTGAACTAAAATAAAATGTTTTATGTATTTTAGATCACAAGAGCACTATAAATTTCGGTGTTTGTCTGTTTATCTTTCTGTATGTCCGTTTTTCAGTCTGCTTAGTTCCTGTTAATGTTCAGGCTTTAATAAAAAATGATTGCAGAGACTTGGTTATCAGCTCTGAATGTGTTTAATATAAATTTTGTAGGAATCAGAATGTAATTTTTGGAAAGTGTTCAACGAATTCTATAAACCGGAAGTGGCGAAATTGTAGAAGATTGCCAAAAATAGCTATTTGAAGAAACATGAAATTGAACGGGCTTGACATTTTTATGATATGTATTTGAGATATCTTGTAAATCTGGCAAAACCGCGCTTCGCCAACACGGTTGATCAAGTTGTATTTTTATGTTGTTTCGCTTTTTGTGCAATTTTCAGGTGTACGGACTTTTCATAACTCCAAATGGAAGGGAAACATTTTACAGATCCAAGAAGCGAAAACAAGTCATCTAGAGAAGTATGTTTACTTATTATCTACTTTATGATAATATTTTTTGTTCAAAATAGCAACGTAGAGGTGATTAAATGATAATCCACATTTATTCATTTGTTTGAATTTAAACTAAATTCATAATATGGTAATTTTTAGCCCTAACCCAACACTTTGGCTGAAGGCTATTGCTATCGTTGTGTCCGTCTGTCTGTCCGTTCTGTCTGTCTGTCTGTCCGTCTGTCCGTAAACAATTACCTTGTGAACACACTCAAGGATACAGTTCTTCACCAATCGCAATTGTATTTGGCATACAGTTAGTATGGGTGCTCATAAAGGTTTGGATTGTAAATGAGCCATATCCGACCAGGGAAAATGGCCCAATTGGACCTAGAAAACAACCCTATAAGCCCCCTTCATATATGGAGTTTGTGAACACACTCAAGGCTACAATTCTTCACCAATTGCAATTATATTTGACATACAATTAGTATGGGTGCTAATAAAGGTTGGGATTGTAAATGAGCCATATCTGACCAGGTAAAATGGCCCAACTTGACTTAGAAAATCCCCTATAAGTCCCTTCATAAATATCAATTAAGGGAGCTTGTGAACACACTCAAGGCTACAAATCTTCACTAATCGCAATTATATTTGGCATACAGTTGATATGGGTGCTAATAAAGGTTGGGATTGTAAGCGAGCCATATCCGACCAGGGAAAATGGCCCAACTGGACTTCGAAAAATCCCCTAAAAGCCCCTTCATAAATATCAATTAAGGGAGCTTGTGAACACACTCGCGGCTACAATGTTTCACCGATCGAAATTATATTTGGCATACAGTTTGTATGGGTGCTAATAAAGGTTGGGATTGTAAATGAGTCATATCCGACCAGGGAAAATTGCCCAACTGGACTTAGAAAAATAAGCCCCTTCATAAATATCAATTAAGGGAGCTTGTGAACAACTGGCCGTAGAAAAATCCCCTATAAGCCCCTTCATAAATATCAATTAAGCTCCTTCATAAATATCAATTAAATGAGGTTGTGAACACACTCAAGGCTACAATTCTTCACTAATCGCAATTATATTTGACATTCAGTTAGTATGGGTGCTATTTAAGGTTGGGATTGTAAATAAGACACATCCGACCAGGGAAAGTTCCCAACTGGACTTGGAAAAATCCCCTATAAGCCCCTTCATAAGTGTTTTTTGTCCTCACTAGAGAATCGCTATCGTGGCTGAGGGCTTTGCATCTCTGATGCCTATGTTTTATTTTAAGATTGAAATGTTTTATTGTTAGATTGCAAAATGAAGTAAAGGGCGCTACTGAAGCAAGTAAAAGTTTTAAAGCTGAGAAACAGTCATTTGAAAACCAAACCCATTCCCGTGGCGATCAGGTGCGTTTGAATGATATTCAGAAAATCTCCTATTAGCTGTCAATTTTAATAGAATGTTTACTTAAGGGATAAATTGTGTAAACTATAAGTTTAGTAAAATGGCTATTAACGTTCATAGTTGTAACGTTAATGGAAAAAAATGTAGCATTTTCATCTCACATCCCTTTTCGAGGTTAGAGTTCAAGGCCAAAATAGTTTCACTTGCCGATACTACATGTTGTATTTGCACCACTAGGGTTGTTGTTAAAACATTTTAATTGCTTATAATTCGACGAACTTAAAAAATAAACATTTACTGTTATCGTCGATATTTGGATTCACTGAAACCAGTAAGACTGTTCATTGTTCAGACATATATTGGATAAGCCTACATAATTGATATTTTGTTGCGAATACAGGGGTTAGGAGGAAAGTACAGAACGGAATTGCCCGTATTAAACATACAACAAAATGACAAGAGAAAGGTAATATATTTTAAGATTATAGTTGAGATTCTTTAAAAATATCGATACCTAGACAAAAGGAAACTCTAGAAATTTAAATCCTTATTGATTCGTCTTCGTTAGGCGACAGTGGTCATTGCTTTATTAATATGATAAGTAATATTACCAGAAGCGTATGATATGTATTTTTATAATGCTGCTAATCTTTTAATATTATAAAACTGAATTTATTTTACATTGATTGCACTATATTCACGGTTAGGCCTACATATTTTAAGTTTGACTAACCTCCAATAAATTTATAATAATCAACCAACAATAATTAACAAACACTGAACCAATAAACATTCGTCTAAATTTGGTTTATTATCTTACAGGTCCTGACAATCAACCCAAACGACAACTCCAAGAGAATCAAAAAGTTTGACAGCGATGATGATGAAGATTATTCTGGACCTATTACGTGGAATATTCCTGAGCAGGAAACCAGTAAAGTTAAAGAAACAAACAACAATAAATCACAAACATTTAACTCTACAAAGTCGCCTAGTTCAAAACAAAGTTTCAATGAATATAAAAAGACAAACCTACAGAAAAAAGCTCCAAAAGATGCGGATCGTGGTGATGACAGTTCGGACTCTGATTCAAATGCGTTACCACAAAAGAAATCCAAAAGCGAACCACGAACAGTGAATGAAACCAAGTCAGCACAAAAGCAGTTCAACCACAATGCAAATGAAAATGAATTCGAAGTCGTGTCAAGTCAGAAAAAGGTTGGAAGAGCAAATGAGACGCGAAAGCGATCACGCTTTGATTCGAGTAGCGATGAAGATGATAATATGCAAGTTGTGAAACAAACTAAAAAGCCATCGAAAAAGAAATTGAAAGATACTCCGAAACAACCTGCTAGAATAAGTAATGTAACACCGGACAAGGTTGCAAACGGCACAGTTCATAATGATAAGGAAACTAAAGAAGATAAACGGAACCGAAATCAGGGTTCAGCAAATGGTTCAGTGCCAACTAAACCTGCAAAAGTGAATTCCGATTCAGAGTCAGATGTTCCTGATATAGAATCATGGATAGATAAACCCAAGAAAAAAGTGATTGCGGATAGAAAGCAAGGGGTCCAGGGCGTAGATAGAAAGCAAAAGGAGCCATCTAATAATAAATTAACAAAGGGCAAATCGAAACAGGTATGTATTAAAAGTATTTTTTTTCAGCATAGTATGCTCAAGATAAAGATAGATATGGTATAAGGAGTCAACTAAGAATATTGGTTAATGCTATCTAACTGGTGAAAACGTTAAAAAAAAACACATTTAATCAACTATGAAATATAATTATCCACAAATTAAACTATATTTGAGTTTCAAAACAAAATGGGTTTATTTGTCAATTGTTCATTTCTATTTCATCCTTTATAAATAAACATATTTTAGTTAAATCATGACCCCCATTTCTCATTTCTTACTTAATGATGCTGAACGATTTACTTCTTCGTTTTAAGCAAGCACCAACTCCCCTCGTCGCTGACGAATTCAGCTCTGGTATGGGCGAGCCGTCAATCACTCAAACGCCACATCCCTCTCGCTCCAAGCCGATTGGTGATGACGACAGGGCGGACGACTCGGATGACGCGGGAGATTTGCTCGATGCCGTGTCGGCAAAGGACTGGAAGAGCGTTCAACGATTTGAGAAACAGGCTCAACAAGGCAAAGGTAGATTATTTGGTTAAGACAGAGTTTTGTTTTTGGGTTACAATTGATTATTGTAAAGGAACGTGTGTGAGGTCAATGTGGAAACAGATGAAGAGGTATTATAGCATAATATTTAAATATATGTGCTGTTTGTGATAACATATAATGTGAGAGGGTTCGTTAAAAGTTTGGCGTATTAGGGTAGCCCGGTAGGTCTTTGAAAAGTTTGAATCTATATCATTTACTTTCGGATTCGAAAATGTTTTTTTACGTTTCTAGATATAACTCAATATATGTTTAATCATTATTGAAAGATCAAAATTATACATTTATCTTTTTCATTCCTTTAGGAAAAGAGAAGAAAGGAAAGAAGAAAGCAGCAGACAAAGCAGCGACTGATACGAAGCCTGTAGATGACAGCTCATCAACAAGGAAAGGCAAACCGGAGAAAGCTAAACATGCCGAAGGAAAGAAGAAGACCTTCTTGAACGCATTCGAGAAGAAGAAACAAGCAGACGCGAAACGACTGGAGGCCCTTCAGGAAAAGAAACAGGAGAGTCAGCGCCATAGCAACCTCATCAAGGCCGCACTCGCATCAGTGGTAATAAAGCTTTTGTTGCACCACAAAGCGATGGGGTCGGGAAAATACCCTCTTATGGCCAATTTCAATGCCTAAGTCTAGACCAGGTTTCCGTTTGTTTTAACATTGAAACCTAGTCTAGCTGGGAAATTGGCACTTCGTGTTGCTTCTGGTCTATATTGGTACTTATAAGGATGTGAAGGTTCTGGAATAGAAATAGAACTGTTGGTATTTGGTCTATATTCTGAAAGCTGGATGGTTTTTTGTTTGAAACATAAGTTTGATTTAGATCTTGCTACTTTATTTACTGCGATCACGAGAACTTATGAAATGCATTTCAGACATCTAATTTATTTGAATCAAGATTTGTATTTTTCCTTATAGTGGTTGCTAGAATGCATACGAACGGCTACAATGTATATAAAAATATCTGCACATTTATAATTGATTATAAAACCAACTCTATTTCACCTAATATTTACTTTTTTAGGATGGAAAAGACAAAGGAAACAAGATTGTGTTTGATTCCGACGATGATGAGAACGACCACGTGCCCATTGACTTCTCAGCTACAGTTGAACCAGAACGCGAAGAAAAGACGAAGGTAGCTGAAAGATGCCCTAATACTAAAACGAATAGTTGATTTGGATTAGAATTCATTATATCCTATATAAGCGGACTATATCTTATTTCACCGGATTATATATACTCACATATAAAGAGAACACAGATTCGTTATCATGCATCGGTAAAGTTGTTGACGTTAACCTACAAATGAATCTAAAAAGTAATCGTATTCAGATCATAGAAATTTGTATGTACTTTTTCGCACCCATACCGCGATTTTCCCCTGTAGGAATAGGCCTATATACCTCTGTACCAATAATACAACATTGACTCTCTTTTTTTACACAGAGTGGCATCGCACTGTTTGACGAAGGCGACAGCAGCGGAGATGACGAGAACGCGTTTGCCATCAGGGAACAGTTCGAAGGCAAGAGCGGTCGAAAGGTATAATGTATAAAAAACATGAAGCAGTTTGTATGATTTGTATGATTGATTTCCTTAAATAAACTTTAAGTAAACGTTGGAAAACCAGTTTGAATAGGCTTATGACAAGTTTGACACTGAATAATGTTTACTATATGATAGTGTGGCTTACCAAAGCAAACTGTTAGCCTTTAAAAAAAACAAAGAAAACATTGTAGTATGTTCAAAAATGTTCTTTACATGATCCATCACAATTATTAATCGATTTTCAAAACAGCTAATGAAACTGCAAGCGCGGATCGGCACCGCGGATGACCGATTCAAGATGGACTCACGCTTTGCCAAGGACGCTGATGACAGTTCATCGGATTCGTCGTCTGATGAGGAGGAAGAAGCAGGTAATAAAAAGCGTTACTTTAGGTTGCGCCGTAGTAGTTATTGTAATGTTATTTGGCAATATTTTTGAAGGAATGTATGTTTAGGGTTATTGAGTGATACACCTTTAACCTTTTACTAAAATTTGTAGATGAGACTACTCTCGCACTCTCTAAACGGCTTTCGCAAACGGGATCTAACTGGAAATATACACAATGTATAGACGTTATTGCTTTGTTGAATCGGCGTTGATTTATGTTTGATGGTTTTATTCTGACATAATGTTTTCTGTTTTGTTAAGCCGCCACTGAAGCGACGGATGCGGACCAAGAGCGGAAGAAAAACATGGCCATCTTACAGGGCGTCGTCGGACATACTGTGGAGAAGACTAAAAAGAAAAAGGAATTCAAGTGAGATATTTGTATATTCTGATTTTAACATGTTGTCTATATTACTCTATATGTACCATGTTCTGTCAAGTTCTTAATTAAGCATTTGTTCACGATGTTGATTTAAAAACCAATTTATATAGCCTTATCACATTAACACTCAAAACAGGAAATAATTACATTTCATTAGTACAATCGTATAGGTGTCGTCACGTGAACTAACTCCATGTTTGTAAATACTCATTTGCATAATCATATCTCAAAATCGCTGGATTGAACAGGGATATGACCTCAATGCGATATGACCCTACTCGAGAGGACCATCAACAGTTTGAAGTCAAACCTGACGACTCCAAAAGGTCAGAGAAGTGAGTGGCTCATATATTCGCGTTTAGGTGCATTAACAGTCAAATGAAAGTCGTCTTTAAGCAAATTATTAAATAAAGCCTACACTAAGTGACTTAATAAGCCTTGTTAATATGAAAAATTAAACAGGTATATTCTTATAAAAAAATCGACATATTTTCATAAACGTACTAGCATTTAAGAACTCAAAATCCCTCTAGCAGCAATGTGAAATAGCTTTGAATGCATTCATTTTAACAGTATTAGCAAGCTTCATAACTTTGCCTTTTTGAAAACAGGAAGAAAAAGAAGGACAAGCATCACCTTGAAAAAGACGAAAAAGTCGAGGAGTTACCCGTGGTGTCAAGTGACAAATTCGTAAACGTGACTGACAGCCTGCAGGGTGCTTTCAAGTCGACTGCTTCAGCGTCCACCGACCAACCCTTTTCATTGCTCTCTATGTTTGGCGATGAAGGCCAAAGCAAGCCCAGTCAAGGTCTGTATCCAAGAGAGGGGCAAATTTAACGTCTCCGCTCAATTATTCTCATCACAAGTTCTAAGCAGAAATGCCCAAAAATGGCTAATTTTGATTCATGCTTTAACGGGAAATGAGACACATTATGTATCATACGATTTCTTGGTCGGCTCTTCTGTGCTCATTGGTTTGAAATAAACTGGAAATAATGTCTAAAAATAGCTATATTCCAGTCACTATGTTTTACTCCAATTCAACTAGAATGCAGTATTTGACAATCCAGTTCATACATTCAGTTTATGTAGTGGATAAAGCATATTTGAGTCATATTATAACTTTGATACTGCTCATGATTGGAAACTGATTTAAAGATGGTATTAACGTGTCTTTATTGCCTTATAAGTCAGGATTATACATGTTCATTAAAGTTAAATATCAGTATGATTCATAATGAAGATATTTATGTTAAACTCACAGATTCGAAACAGGCAACAACTCTCAGAAAAAAGGCGATGCCATGGGAACAGGATAAGCCAGACAATTTCAGTGACGATGATGCAAAGCCCGCTGCGAAAATAAGGTAAGGGAGATTGCATTAGTTGTGCTCCTCTCTCTATCATACCGTGTAATGCCAAATCGCAGTAAGTAAGAAATCGATACTTTCGAGTAATCGTCGATTGAAGAAATTTAAAATGGTCTCATACATAAGACTTACTGCGTTTATCTATCATTGGTGCGCTGGTATGTCTGGCGCTGTGAGAACCAAAAAGCACTTGAATGCTAGGAAGAATATTGATAGATGGTGAGGTGTGCTTATCTCAAATTTCGAAAATTCAGACTTACTGCGTTTTGACATTCACGGTCTGTTATAAGTTGATAGATCGGTTGCTTTGAGAAATAAAAACCACTATGTGATGCTTCTCATCACGTATCAGGGCGCATTATCATCATTTTATACTTTATCAAAGAATACAATGTAAATAGGCTTATCGAGAAAATGTTTCACTTACATTTACGTCGAAAAATAAACTAATGTATCCTTAAATGTTTGATGCCAATTCCTCATGTCAGCAATAAATCAAATAGCATACAGATTTGTGCAGATATCCATAGATGTCGATTTGAGAACCATTTGGTTTCATTTTTGGTTTTCGAAAATGGACTACCGTAATTACCGGTGTATTACCCGCACCGGTGTATTACCCGCACCCCATGAAAATCAAGAAGTATGTTTTGAAATCTGGTGTATAACACGCACCGGTGTATAACCCGCACCCTTAATTTTTAATTTTCCGGAAATTGTAAATTTTACCCTATAACCCCATGCAAAAGCTTTTTATATGTTGATAGTTATTATTTCTTCCCTTATTAAGTCCGTTAAGACATAGTAAAAGGCTAAATTAAAGATTTTAACCGATATTGTTTTGATTAATTATTACAAAATTGAACCCTGTTTTACCTGAAAATCCAAAATCGAGCATTTTATGTTTTTAAAATCGGTGTATTACCCGCACCGTTGTATAACCCGCACCCGGGTCATTTGTTCGTAAAATCGGTGTATAACCCGCGGGTTATACACCGATAATTACGGTACGCTTTCTTATGTAAATTTTATAAGCCCTAAATAGTTCGCGAAATATACATGTATTGGCTTTAGGCAACCCACATGACACATTTTTCTATTGCAGTGGGACTGATAAACCCAACGGCAGTCTCTTCTCATCTTCGGTGGAAACTTTCTTTTTCGTCCCGGGTGATTCAAGATTGAAAGGTAAGAATGATTTGTTTAAACTTTGCTCTCCATGGACAACTACACATTATCAGTTTTAATATTGCTTATTTTAAAAAATCAAAGTGATTTAAATCATGACGCTTACTCTTTTCAGAGCGTTTGCCTTAGAACTCCGTCAAAATTCTTTGATTTACACTCGCCAACTTACATAAGCTTGAACTCATTTCCTTTGCAATCCCTATGAATCGTGGTAGAAATTTGGTTAAAAAATAGTTTAAATTTTATTTTAAAATGCGTCTCATTAGAAAACGAAGTGTTTCGAAGCAAAATATATTTGTAAGCAGAATAGTGTAACAGGGGCTGGTTATTTTTGCGCATATTAGGTAGGATTTAAATTCATACATTAACGTTATTTTGCACTACAGAGGGCTTGGAATTTTTCAACGACAAAGATTTACTATCATATAATGAGTGGCCCACGAAACGACAGGAACTAGTTGAGGTAAATAGGCCTACTACTGTGTTATTCTGTATAAATATTTTCAAATACACAATGTATTAGAATTAGCCTTTATCTGAAGAAGGCAGTAAGAATAGCTGTTTCAAATTTGTATTATTATCATTTAACGGTAACATAGATTTCATGTTTCCAGGCCTTTAGAATTAATTTGGCTGTGCATTTGGTAGTGTTAGAACACCTCAAATCAACTGTTCAACTTAAAACAAAAGTTTTTAAAAAATGCAGTTTATTTTTAACGAAACTTTAGAGAACCAAAATTCAAATGGAACTCGTAAATATGAATTCTGTCTGAACCGATTTTCAATTTTTCTTTCAGGCATATCGAGCGTCACACAGGAAAGCCTTGCGGGTTGTGAAAGAAAAGGAGCAGCTAGCGGAGCAGCTTCGAAGTAGGGCACAGAGACAAAAGGGAGGTCACAAGGGATTCAAACGGGGTGGTGGCCCAAAGAACTTTAGAAACAATCGGATGCAGCACAAAAACCACGGACAACGGAGACCATAGTCTGGATAAACTAATTTACACTGAACTAGACTAGAGTCTATTAGATTTATGCGCTCAACTTATGTTCAATATAGTGATGTTAAATCTTAGGTTTTTGGCAGAAAGGTAAATTTTAAAGTATATGAATGGCTTTTCGGGATTAGTAAGATTTAGAATAGACAAGAATGCACAATAATGTTTTATTTTTAAAGTAATTGTCTGTGTCAAATTGGTTAGCTGGAATTAATTACTTATCTTTGTATCCACGATAAATTATCATGATTTTTTCGCGTAATTATTAAAATTGACCGCATGTTTACTTCTAGTGAAAAATACAGTTACGGGTTTCATGTAGAACCATCATTAGATGTATTTTATTTTTTTTATTAACGGTGCTCTTTTTGTTAGGATATGTGATTGGTTTAATGTTTTAACACTACAAATTGAATTAAATGGAATTTAAAGAATATTTGACTCTGTTTTCGTCTTATTTTGCGAGTTTTATAACGCTCTTCAAGCTGAGCGCTACACAAGACAATGTACACTAGATGATAATATCACGATACCAACATCACCTATACAATAGATTACATACCAATTTTTTTAGATTTCACAAATTACTTCTTACCAAGATGGCAAGTGAAAAAAAAAAACATTTTCGGCCTCACAAGAATATTAGTATAGGATAAAGTAAGAGGTAAGTCCATGCATTAATTAAAATTAAGTTCCGGTACAATATTTTAATTACCGAGTTGACCGAGTACTTCATCCGACTTCGTTGAATTTCTTAGTTTACCGTCCACTATTTAAAATGATTAATCATGAAAACAAAGGGACTGTAAACTAAATAAGGATTCAATTACATAAACTCTAACCGGAATTCTATCATTTTCGCTGTTATTTTCTCTCCATGTGTGTGTTCGCGTATCGTTCTCTCCAATTTATCTAAGTTTAGCTATCATGTATATCTCACTCTTTTTTTCTCGCTTTCTCCGTCTCGTCCTCTCTTTCAATTACTATAACCATCGAATCTAGATGTTCTACCTCAACAAAAACCATGGTGAACACATTTTACTTTTTTTTTCAATACACTAAAAGGAAATTGATTCATAGACTACTTTATGAAATCGTTTTAAGTCTATACATAATGTTTGAGATACATAAATTTGGATTTGTTATTGATATCTATTCTTCTATACCTTGCGCATAATAAATGCTGAAAAAAATCATTACGTCAAACACTGCATAATAAAGCAATGAAAAATACATGAATGCGGCCATACTACTTCATGCTGTTTTATATTGCTGTAGGTTCTTAAAGCAAGGCATACGTAACTGAAGACATTGTGATTGCATGTAACGCAATTCAGGCTCGTTGGTCTAGGGGTATGATTCTCGCTTAGGGTGCGAGAGGTCCCGGGTTCAAATCCCGGACGAGCCCATGTTTTGCATTTTTAAATTCGATTTAGCAAATCCATTTAGACATTTAGAAGGGGAATCAGTTTTTGAGTGTTGATCAGGTTTTGGGTCACTCACTATTTTCAATAGGAAAAAAAAAAAAAAAAAAAAT
>LQRL01125391.1:7963-22195 GCA_001703475.1 Hydroides elegans
TCTTGGAGTTTTCTATACATTACAAAAGGATGTACTCAACGGATTGGATTTCGTTCCCATATATGTGTATTATTTTGCTCTTGATTCGCTGGTAGTCCATGGTTTGATTGACACTGTATTTGGCGGTATGAGTACGTATAACAGGCAGAGGAAAATCGGGGAGTATCGAAGGAGTCAAATATAAAGACAATATTAGATTTTAACAAGATGGGGACGACTTGGATTTTTAAAGGCTCATTACTCTTAATCCCGACAAACACGAACCATGTCTATATTTTTTAATCCATATAAAATATAATATTAGAGCATCGGGACGCGTTGCATACGGTCACAGACCTCTTCCAAAACCAACCATACTTTGAAGTGACGACTTCACATGATGAGCCCAGAACCTATTTATATTTCACATCGCGTAGGTGGCTGGCCTTAATCTAGCAAAACGCATATAAAGTTGAAAGAACTGACGGAACGGTTATTATTGAGACGAAAGGGTCTTTGATTCCCTTTCATATAGGTATTGGGGAAACTAAGAACTGAAGAGCTTCCGTTTATCCCTTGTCTAGGGGTGGATGATTTCTTTGTGATATTCCGAAAATTGCTTCCTCAAAGATCGGTGAATGACTTTGCATGAGATCGGCAGAGTATTAGTACAACGCCGCATTGCAACGTCAAATTAGTGTCATAAGTACTTTGCTACAACAAAAATGAAGGTTTTACATGCATGGACGCGGTGATTTCCGCGTTCGATATTATACGTCATGCTAATAGGTGTTATTTTACAAAAGAAGGTCTTACATGCAAATATCAAAATTGGCCATGTATGCAACCGAAATCTCTTTTTGCGCCCCCCTGTTCTGCTCGTTTTATTAGTATCCCCGGTCGGATGTTTTCTCGACCCGCGCCTGATTTGTTTCAGACATTTCAAAATGTGATCTCGATTTTCGAGTGTGTTCCAAAGGATGATAGTGTTTTCGTTATGCATTATGCAATGGTGTTACATTGTCTGCATTCATTGCTGTTGTGATACTTTAGACATTTACCATAGATGTTAATGGTTTATGCGTTGTTAAAACTCCACCGTACCAATCCTAAAAATCATATTCATTCTAATTGACTTTCATCTTCACACCGTGCCATCCTCACCGTATTAACCGATCGGTTGATTCGAACCAAAAGATCGACCACCTCCCAGAGCTTAAGCCGATTATGCAAAAGCGATTTACCTCACCAATGAACTTGCTGGCTTGACTTTTGTGAGCCGATCGAAGTTCTCGGGTAATGTGACAATGCCCTCCAGTACATTTATTTTTTGGTGTTGGGTAATAACCGGTTCCTTATCCTTAGGTTCAAACGAGGTGAGAATTATTATAAAACTAATTTACATCATAGATCTATGAAACACGCTCATATTTCAATTGATTATTTTTCGATTTCGTATTTGGTGTTCAATGAGTTCACGTCCAAATTTGTGAGCGAAATAACTTGATATCCGTCAAGTAACATGCTATGGTTACCTTGCCGATTATGATTAAGCAAATTAAAACGGTTATATCAACATTAAAATATTGCATGCCATGTTCATATAATATTGATTCGATTCTGATATTTGTAATCGTATATTTGAAACTGACTTCCTTCCTCGATCGCTGGTGCTCTTTTTATATAAACTCCGATTTCAACAGTTATTTTATTGAAAATTAAATATTTAACTTTGAATAAAACATGGTTGTGGTCGCGAAATGATATTTTGAAAATAATGTTATCACTAATCCCCTCAAATACAATTTCGTCAAAGAATATGATACCATGACAGATTCGAGCGTCATTCACGAATTTAAACAGAGAAAGAGCATTTGCTCTAGAAATAGAAAGAAATACGTACTCATGCAAGTAAAGGTTTACATCAAAAGTCTGAATGTGTGGGTTGAATAGTTGCATTTGTATTTTTTGAATATTGCATATGGAATATCCCTTTTGATTAGAAAATGTAAAACCTAATTGAATATAGTCCTATGAATTATAACCGCCGTTGTCATCATAAATCAAACATTTTAAATGGGCATTCATCGAGAAATAAGTTTTGTTGTGAGTTTAGATACTGCGAAGGTTTCGACATAAATGTTGTGTATTAATTATAATAATGGCATTTTTATCCAAAAACAAAAGGTATTCATACAATAACTTAAACTTCTATCAATAACAAATCAATGTGTTTATTTTGAATTTTATTGTCATAAATAAAGCTGTTGAACCAACCATAAGCATTCTTTTTCATCAACGATGTCACATATGTGCCAACAAGAAAGTACGATATCATTGATATTGTTATACTTTTTATAAAACAAGAATAATGTATTCAATATAACATCAGTCGCGGATTTTTGTTTAGGCTTCTTGTTTAATTAGATATTATCCTAAATAAAACTTTGACAGTACTCTCACATATCCAAAAAATAACAATAATAACAATTCAATTATGATTTCAAAAATTCTAAAATTGAGCAAATGTTATATCTGTTTATGGATGACATCTATTGTAATCACATAAAATAATATGAAAGATCCTCTTGCAAACTAAATAAGACTTGATAATGAACACATTTTGGAAAAATAACTCACGTAGTCCAAGAGCCCTTTTTCAATAAATGCGAAAACGAACAATTCTAATAAAATCGCTATTTAATAGAAATCAACGTTTTCCTTTGCTTTGGGTTATAACAAAAGTCCCTTACAATTTTTATAACATACTTCTTCTTAATAGAAATCAACGTTTTCCTTTGCTTTGAGTTATAACAAAAGTCCCTTACAATTTTTATAACATACTTCGCATTCTATAATTGTACCTCTAACAAATATCTTTCCAAATGCCATGTTAAAAAATGATTGAAAGACATATTTTCAAAATCAAGTTATTGTATTAAAGCACACAGGTGCAAATGCATTGTCACATATAGCGCAATTCAACCGACCCAAAGAATGTCTGACCTTACAAACACATCTATCTGAAAACTATAGGCTACCAACCACAAAATAGTATATTTAATCACACAAACACCCGTAAACCATCCTCTAAAGCCATCCCCATATTTCTTTATTTTCATTTGTAAAAAAAAAAAGAGTAATACGTCAAATACCAAGTTTTTGTACTAAAAATGCAAGCACCAACAATACATAGCAAAGTCAACCAACCCACAAAGTATCGCTCGCCTCAAAAACACCCATACCGAATTTCCGAAAACACCCCTTCTTCTCTCAGCAAAATAAAACAATCCCCCACATTTTCAATCACAAAAACTGTTACATCATAAACACCCAAACCACCCTCTTAAACAATCCCCAATATATCTACCACAAAGTATGACCTCAAAAATAAAACCACCACCCTCTAAAACAACCCTCAATATTTCAACCCACTTGCGAGGTATTTTCAACCACATCAATCTTAAACTTACCAACCGCCCTCTAAAACAACCCTCATTCAATCCTATAAATACCTCGAAACATCCTTAAAACCTCTAAAATAACCCCCCATACTTCAACCCATGCGTCTTATCCCCAGTCCTTTGCCTCCTCTTCTCAACCAGTTCAACCGCCATCTTTTTCCTATTGGTCACCTGACCAATCGCGGCAAAGAAATCAATAAACAAAGTCGTCACATTGAACCTCCAACCAAACTCACTCGTTGAGTAATCCTGCGGAAACGTATGGTGATAATTATGGAACCCCTCTCCCTGTGCACCAAGAGTGACCCATAGGTTTTCCACCGGGTTAATATGGCGGTCGTACGGCTTCATGCCCCATAAATGGGCGGCGCTGTTGACAAGCCACGTGACGTTGAGGCAGATGACGTAACGCATGACTGCACAGATGAAGTAGGCGGACCAAAGGGATTCGCCCCAGAAGTACCAGGGGATCACTGTGGGAAGGACGAAGCCGATAAGGATGGATAGAGGGAGGTAGAATCTGTAGAAGGAGAGGGACACCATATGAATATTTTATTTTATATGGTAATATGTTGATATAATTTCAAAGGAAGTAAAAAAATATGCATCTTTTATACAGTCTTGTACTCGATACAACGGCTACAAAATTGTAAAAATAAAGCAATTTATTTATCTACAACAATATTCATTTGACTGCATATATTGCTTATTTTACTGGGGCCTCTGATAAGGCGTTTCGAGCTAAATTCTGTTTATGCATGAGCAGGGTTTTGTATGAATCCCTTAAATTATCGCCAGGTGCGCCCTGTTATCGTCAATCTAAATACAGTTTACGAACTATAATTTTATCAACATAAACAAAAAACGTGATATATAATAGTTATAACTTATAATTGTTATTAGCTATAATGGATAATTTTGCATATTTGATTTAGTATATGATATATAACTCCCATTATTAGCCAAGTGATATTTTGTGACTGTGATCATCAACGGTCAATTTGACTTTGTAAATAACAATAGTAAATCACGGCAAAGTGATATCACCGGGTAGCTCTTGATAACGCACAAGAGAGATTTGATGTAGTTTGATTTATCATTGTTTTCTAAAAATGGAATTTGTAAGACATTTTTGAAGCACTGACTTTAAGGATGTATAAGCCTTGCATTGGAGTCTACATCAATTAAACTCAGTCACCTTATCAGAAACTCATGGTTCTTACAGAGGCAATTTGAATAATGGCGCCCATTCGCTATTAGGGTCTGGCCATATTAAAGGCTTTAACGAACTTTTTCCATAACGAACCGTGTTTTCGAATGCATTCCCTATTGTAACCCAAAACGCCACTAGCTTTTAAACCGATAGACGTTTATGTAACGTTTTATATAGTCCTTCGTTTGTATATTATAAATGTATTTACTCTCTTGCTCATGGATAACCTTAAACCCCTTCTTTTTCAGGAAATAAAATATAAATAAAACGACTCACTTTCTCTGAACTGCGCAGACGGGGTCAGCGACCACATCCGAGATATCGATCTGTTTTCCTTTGACCTTGACCTCTGGATGTTTTCTAACAAGGAGCCAGCCGCAGTGGGCGAAAAAGAAGCCGCGTTTTGCATTGTGGGGGTCGGCGTCGGTTTCGCTGTATTTGTGGTGCACGCGGTGGTCGCGCACCCACTCGATAATGTCGTTCTGCATGGAAAAAAATAATGTCGTTATGTATAAGTGGAAGTTAATCGAATATTCTCGCTTGAAAAAAGGAAATAATTTCTTCTTTTTTTCGAAAATTATCGATAACATCTAGAAAAAAATATTGAAAATATATTTTTATAGAATAAATTATGTGCGATTGTAAAATGTGAATTAATTTTGGTCGGTCGAAATATTCTTGATGGTTTAATTTGAGAGCGATTTTCGCGAGAGGGTCTATTGAAGGGAACTATAACTATGATATCTGCATAAGGAGTTTCATTTTTTAACATACCAATAAACATACATATAAATCACTTCAAAACATCAGAAACAAGAAGATGACAATATAAAGTAAGACACACGTAAATCATAGCACTCATTGATCTACATTTGAAGGGTTCAATTTCAATAAGTGACGTGTCATCACATATTTTGATATCATGCCAACAATGCACCGATGGATAGGAAAATAACCGTGACATTGACGTTAACCAATTTATTATCACGTTTGGACATTGGGCCACTTTTGTGCTGGACACAAGACGATCCATAACGTAAAGATGTAATCTCGAGGACCATTTTAGAGCGGTAATAAAATTTTTCTTTTTATATATTATCCTCCAAATCGAGTAAGATAAACCCGAGGACATTAAAATGATTTAAAGAAATTTCGCATAACGTAGGCCTATTTACAGTGTGTATATGCGATGGTATAGTTATTGTGTTTAGTATGTCTTTCTTTTCTTTTTTAATTTTATTCAGAAAATTCTTGAATTAAGAAGATACTTATAATATTCCGACCTTCCCAAAATCCATACACGACCGATTGGTTTGACCCTGCTAAGGTCTTACACAATGAAAACGGATGTCAGCGATTTTTTTTTCAAGGAGTGCTAATGGAAGATTTCTCAATCCGGATCAATCCGGTTTTCCAAGGAAGGGGAGCAAGCAACAAGCTGCTTTGACTCTTTAACATGAATTGCAATGGTGTTTTGAAAAATTAATTCTTACGGGAAGAATACACATGTAAGAACAATATTGAAATGGTTTAAACCGGGAGTTTCGAAAGACATCATATTTAATGCAAGCATAGAATTTGTTATCGCAGAAAATTTGAAACAAATGAAATTTGCTTGAAACATCAATCGTTTTTTTTTGTGGTATGTTACCTGTATCTCTTTAAATATGGCTTTATGTAAATTATAACTGATTGAAATATGCGATGGTCATCGGTGGTTAAGGTGTTTATGAGTCATTATCTTTTCATGCACTCCATATATGTAATTCCTTACAAGGATTTAACAATGAAAATTGTCCTTAATAATTGAGTCTTGTACTGGTTTGAAGTGTTTTGATTTGACATTTTGCAACTGTATCATTTTATTAAATATCAAATGCTGATTTGTTGGGTCTTGGACAATTCACTTATCATATCAACTCATTAACAGTAGCTATTTTTTGCCTGATGTATTACTATCCGGGTACATTTTTCAAAAAAAAATGTCATGAGTCGCTTAACGAAATACTTTTAGGGCCTAGTCACATTGCAGTCCAATGTCGCCAAACAATGGCGTAAAAGTGCGCCTTTTGGGTTTCCCATCAGTAATGCATTGAAAACCAGTTAGGGGAAACAATCGAAAACGATTTCAATGTGACCAGGTCCCAAAGCAACAAAACTATTATTATATGAGCAACTCCCATTTCATTTCTTTAACTTATCATTTGATATGTCAATTTCCTCATTTGGGCCTACTCAGATAATAGCAAAGGGTTTGATATGTTAATATGCAATGCCTGGTTATATTTTTTCTAATATTTTCCATGACTCAACCTCCATATACTTGATGCATGATATGTCGAAAGGTCAGACTATGCAAAAGGCGACTTACCTCAAATAAACCGAATCAAACCTACAAATATCTAGACCAGTATGTCATTCGTAGTGTCACTGTCCGACAGAGTCCTGATAAAAGGATATAAGTCGCTGTTTTGGGGGTCTGTCACAGATAAAGCTATTGTTTACTGATATCGACGTTAGACAATCCCATCTCCGTTGGGGTTCACAAAATATAAACGTGGTCATCTTATACAACCAAACCCATGGCGGATCAGGAAAATATAGGGCATTTGATTGTTTATATGATAACAGAAGATCCAGTTGGTTCCATAATATCCGTCTGGCTCGGTCTGAGAAAGGGCTGGTGTACTCGAGAATGACACACACACGAATTTCAAAGTGGTTAAACAAAACAAAACACATTAGGCCGCGGTTACACAGAGCTAGCTGTTTTTTTCACATCGGGGATTAGCCCTCTATTTAGGCATCTATAAGTCCTCTATTATCTTTATAAAAACTCGTGTCAAACAAAGCAGCAGCTGTTTTTCACGCGAGCTTTTTTCAGTCAAAAGTGGTTACACTGCGTTTTTCACGACAATCATGCTATAACACAGAGGAAAGAGCGGGGGAAAAAGCGGCTTTTTAAAACGCGAATTTTACAATAATCAACTTCATTTGAGTTTGTTTGACACCATGCATGTTACTAAACTCCTTTTGAAATACTGGAGGGAAACGGGAGAAAACTTCGATTTTTAAGCCTTTCCGCTTCTTTTCGCTCCAGTGTAACCACTAAAAGAGCTCGCGTGAATAACTGCTAGCTCAAAAAAAAAAAAACTCTGGGTAACCTCGGCCTTATACAGTCTTTTTACGGACATCTTTGCTCGTCCCATACGCCTCATACTCATATGCTCTAGATTATTGTGCAAACACTGCAGTTTATCACGACACATATGTCTGGTATAATAATGGACTTTTTATAGAAAGGATAAGGGAATACTTTTTATAGGGAATGTCGCCTTTATCCGTTATCAAGCACAGATCCAAAACTTATATTGAACCGGGGTTACACTTTAAACTTGGTTTTATATAAGAGAGCCGAACCGAATAGTCACGATGCAGCTTTGGTATAATACGTAAATGTAAGAGGGAAAACGCTCACCACTATAAAACCCCACATGATTATAAATCATCATGATTATAAAATCATGCCAATTTTTCCACTTTTTATAGCTTATCTATTTAATGTCTTAATTTTAGCAAAATATAAAATCATCTTTTAGTCTATACCTGCAGTGCCATAGTTTGCATGACAGCGAGCAGGATTCTGAGTGGAGTCTTGGCCTTGTACGATTTGTGAGACCAGAGTCTATGTGCACCTGCTGTGATGCCGATGCAACTGGCGTAGTATAGGATGAGAGCTGTAAATATATAAGCAATACAGGTTTAGTATGATTTTGATTACATGTACGACTTTTTATCATGTAAGATTAAGATTAGGATAGATGTGTATGTCTACTGCATATGTGGCTGTAAGTTATCTACCAAAGGAAAACTGCAAAACATATATTGCTTATCAAATCATGTTAGTTCATAAAATGAGATTAAATTAAAACTTGTGAATCAAACAGACGACAAAACTATTTAGTCGAATAGTTAAGAACTAAAACTCACAACTTAAATCTACTCTTGAAGTATGGGTATGGATGACACAAAACTAGTTTTTTTTCCAACGAGTCTATTGTCCCTTATCATTAATACCCGCCATAATCCCTTCATAATCTAATATTTATACTCACTAAATATCCACGTGCCATAATGCGCCCCCGGCGTCAAATACGCGCCATATATGGCACCTAAATGCAATAACCCTATGCGCACTATATTGCTCCAGACCAACTTGCGGGGCGGCGCGCCCTCTTTTGGTTCATTCTCGGTGATCACGGGCTCAACGCGCTGTAATGCGTCGTCTTCCGAGTTTTGGTAGCTCACGGTTTCGGCGTTGCGGGGAGCCATGGGTGGAAATGCTGAAATTAGGGAAAAGAATATGCTAAAATGAGGGAATGATGCTGGAATAAGACAAATGTATATGTTTGTTATCGTGATTTGTGTGACGATTTTGTTTTGCATTGTTTCGGTCGGCGTTGCGTGGAGCCATGGTTGAAATGATGAAATAAGGGAATAAATGCTGAAATAGGCAGGCCAATATACTAATATAGGGGGGGGGGGGCATATGATATTCATTCTATGGTTAAAAGTTTAATGGGTTTGATTTGTGCTGAGTATGGAACTTTTAAGTTATTCAATTATTTGAATTATATTTTTTTCAAGGATGCTAGTTATGTTTAGGTTGTGGTTGAAATTATTTATGCAATGGATTTGGCCGTGGCGTTGTAACTTTGATAACAATGTATTTCCTTCTGATGAACAATGAAAGTATATAAGAAAATTGCAAAGTCTTGCAATCCAACTACTCACAAACATGTGTGACATTACATCACATAAAACGCATATTTCACTAGACGATAGCTGATTGAAAATCAATTTTCATTCGACACAATTGAGGTATCCTTTTAAAAACACCTACACGTACTTTACACATAAACGCATGCAGGATTGTTTATGTACAAGTATATGTTGTTAATTTATTCTTTATATAAATACTACGCATCCAAAATTCATGTTGTCCAAAAATTGAAACAAAAGCTGTAACCAAACAAAACGCAGTTTCCATGACGGAGTTTCATTTTAGTCATGTTCTATTTTTAGACTTCTATGTGATGCAAATACCATGTAGTTAAATTACATGTGTTGTTGTCGCGCACTTTTTTATGATTTATATTATGGTTTTGTTGGTAAGAAATTCTTATTCGTTATGTAGCTAAATTCTATTTTAATTCACAGTTATAAAACGAAGCTTGAGTACAAATTTTATTTTCGTCTTATTTTTTTTTTCATTTTAATTTACATATTATTTTATGGCAATGTCCAAGTCAATGTAAAATTATTACGAAAAAAAATTGTCTTGACAACTACATGTAAATGGACTACGCATCTAACTATATTCACGCAAATACAGGATTGAATATGTATGATGAAATATACAAATGTACATGTAATTTAGTTGATGTGAAACATTAATCTATATGTTTAAATGGGAAAAATAATTTAAAATCAGACAAACCTTTCAATGAAGCAATTGATATCCAACCTAAATATAACCGAATGAAAACCCTGATTACTAGTTTTGTTTAAACTAGCAAACCATTTTCTCAAGAGATTCAATAAATGATTTCTATATATCTTATATATATTTATAAGTGCTTTTAAAGGCCACAAAACACCTATTCATTAATATATCACTCCTTCTAAATTTATCAATAAAGATGTTTTAAAATAAAAATAATCGAATAGAAAAATCGAGTTTAATCAATATTTTATAACAGCTATTTTAAACAATTGCTCATATTCTATTACTTTATGTCCTGTTAGACCAGCATTAAGTGCACATGTTCCTATAGAGAGAAAACCACGAGGCGCGCGGTTGACATGCCATGAAAACCAGTGAATACGGGTTCTCTCAATATCAGCTGTTTTCATGAAAACCGCACAAAATCACGCGAGAAAAGGTTGCCGAGAAATATATATACTGAAGAGCAAAAGAAACTTTACAATCGATACTTTTTAGTATATTTCAAAAACGGTTACAGCTACGGAAACAAAATTTTGGCTGAATAAATTCACACTAAACAGCAGCAGAATACTGAAGTTTCACAATCGTAATGACGTTTAACCTTGAGTAAATTGCACAAAAAGCACTCACGCACTCAATAACGAGTGTGTCCACCCCGTGCCCTGGACAAAGCAGCGACTCTTCTCGGCATAGAGGTAATCAGTCGATTGATTCGATACTGGGGAAAATTGTTCCACTCATCAATGAGCATCTGGCGCAGCTGGCGTAAATTCTGGGGTCCTGGTTGTCTGGGTCGCACCCTCCGATCCAGATGATCCCACAGGTGCCCAATCGGATTCATGTCTGGGCTGTAGGCTGGCCAGGGAAGAGTAACAATGTTGTTGATCTGCAGATGATCTGTTGTACGCCTGGCTGCATGTGGACGTGCGTTATCATGCATAAATACGCTATTTGGATTGTTCCGGAAGTAGGGTAGAACATGCGGTGTCACGACTTCATCGATGTATCGCTGTGATGTCAAATTATCCTCGATAACAACCAGTTGAGAGCGCCAACCGAATTTAATGGCTCCCCAAACCATAATGGATCCGCCTCCAAACCGATCAACTTCACGAACGTTGTTACGTTGAAATCGTTGGTTACGTCGCCGATACACCCTTTGTCGGCCATCAGCTTGAAAAAGACGATACCGCGACTCGTCGCTGAACACCACACGCCTCCAGTTCTGTAAATCCCATTGTGCTTGGCCATGGTTAGCGGCCCATTGTGCCCGATTGCGCATCCTTCGCTCTGTCAAGACGGGTCCGAAGTAAGGTCGGTACGCACGAATTTGTCTTGCGGAAAGACGTCTGCGGACCGTAAGCCGACTTATTCTTGGATTGTTGCGCCCTGGCGTCTCTCTCGCTGTTTGTGCTGCTGTCCTGAACGGATTTCGAACGTGCTCGCGGACAATCGCTCGATCCTGGTGCGCTGACGTCACGCGTGGTCTGCCGATTCGTGGGCGATCGGTCGTTGTTCCTGTGGCTTGGACGCCCTCTTGAAGATTATAAACCGTCCTCCGACTACACCCGAACCGCTGAGCAACGCGTGTTGCTGATATGCCACATTCCAGCATACCCATGGCTCGTTCCCTTTCTTCTTTGGAGAGGCGTGGCATGTTTCATGTACGTTTTTCGCCAAAAAGTTGAATTAGCCACTTAACGCGTTTTCCTTTCCGAAAAGTTTCAGGGCAAAAAGAATGTTGTGTCATTGATTCTTGACCAAGTACCGCGTGGAATAGGGTATTGGTCGAATCGCGGTACTGTTTGTTAACGAAACATTGCACGGTTGAATGAACATGCCAAGTTGTGTTGAAGTGCCCACACATGTTGTATGTAAAATTAAATAAATATTTGTTCCTTTGCTAAAAAGTTATTTAAAAAAAACTTTGTAAAGTTTCTTTTGCTCTTCAGTAGAGGTGGATATAGCACTCGCGTGATTATAAACGTGGTCTCGCGAGTGACGTTTGTTCATATTGATATTTTCGGTTGGGTGTAGTTGGGACTATGTCTTGATTACGAATAGGACGTTTTTTTGTTAGAAATGATATAATATAATTAGGCTCTATCGTATACATGTATGCGAGAACACATACATGTATGAGAACTTTAATCAGAAACTATTCGATTTTCATCAGACCTGTAATATTTATGTTTTTCGTAAATCGGCAAATAGAAAGCCTAAGTTTCAAGATATGACAGAACGAACGCATGTATTGCCTTTTTGTCGTGTGGTAATAATATAGGGACTTATGTATAGACGTCTAAGTGCAATGTAAATAAACGAAACTTAATTTATGCAAAATATGACTGTTTTCGTTCTGTAAAAGCACCAATCCTACATTTTCATAACAACTTTAACATAACAACATGTCCATAGGTTCAGTTGCACTAAGAGGCACCACAACGCTGTACTGATGTGCTGCATTTAAATCAATCGCCCCACATATGCCGATGTGGGTCGTGGTCGCTATAGAGGAACATGTGGTCGCGAATCATATTTGCGGCAACCCCTTGTTTATTTGCTGCCTTTTCTTGTTTTTGTGTCGCGTTGTGGTATAACAACATAGACTAAAGAGCGGACAGGAATTGCACTTTGAACTTAAGGGTTAAAATAAGGACACACTTTCGACTGAATCTGTTTTCGAACTATTCGAGTCTTTCCTTTTTGATCTACATTTAATATAAAAACATATTTGACAAATGAAGGATTTTCTTTTGCAGACTATTTTTTGCTAATGTGCCCTTTGATGTCGAGCCTTTTTTTATGGGCGTTTTCTAAGGCGTTGTTTAGTTTGATACTATTATTTGTTAGGAAAAGTTCATAGCGTGACCAGACCCTAAATGTTCACTGATGTCTTATTAAACAATATTTTACTTGCATTTATTGCGAAGGCTTATTATAAAACTGCATTCCCACTAATGTATGTTGCTCCATACAAGTCTAAATTAAAACGGTACACAATATGAGAATAACATTCTATACTCAAGCTTATCTAAATTAGTAAAAATCCCACTTTTTTCATTGCAAGAACCGTTTAGTTTGATGTTTGAAAGGAAGCAACGAACCATGGTCTAGATATGCAAGGACAATATATAATCATGATGAAACGACAATTGTTGCAATAGCAACAAACACCCTAAAAGAGATGCTAAACTGTAACTATGAAGGGTATAAATTTGACCTGAGGGCCAGGTCAAGAAAGATATGCTGTAGTTGAAATTGAAATGTTTAATAGCAAAATTCTTTTAATCTATTATTTTCAGAAATTCTAGTACAAGCGGATTAATTTAAAAACGTTTTATCTAAATAACTGGAACCATTTCAGTGTAATTCAAATCAATTATGATTGATTTCATATATAATCTTAAAGATTAAACAAGAAACAAAATGTCTATTTTGTTGAGACAAAAAAAAACTATTTTTTTGTGATCTAGAAACAGTTTTCTTTTACATTTTTTATTCTGTAATATGTTCACATCGTCTTAATAATCATCTAAATATAATCAAGCATGCCAATATAAAACACATGACATTGCCTACCTTTTTTATTATTGAGATTCACAATATTTTTATTATCTTCCTAAATATTCACTCGCTTTTGTCTAGTAGAAAGTGCGAGATTAAATTTTCTTTTCAAGAGTGATATTTTCTTCTAATTCTATTACAGAATATTATCCAATTGAATGCAAATAAATCCGGAGATGCTAATATTTATATGTTTTCCTTATCAGCGGTTTATCTTTCTTTCAAAATATCATTGCAATGTCCTTTTTGGTCAAGGCCCACGGCTTAAATATGGCCTTTAGCAACCATGCATGATGTGGCGTTAAGCCTAGAACTAGATCATAAGTCTTAAGAAAGTCTCGAACTCTATTTATAGGTATGCGGTCATAATCGGGCGAATGGGCTGTTTATATGGATGCTAAATCAACAACAAGGAAAATCAATAGGAGGAAGGGCCTGGCTATACGGGAATCGTTCCGCTCGGTCTTTTTTGTCAAACCATGTTTTTCAAAAACGCGCCT
>LQRL01125400.1:10637-35411 GCA_001703475.1 Hydroides elegans
ATAAATGTTAATGATTTTTCCCCAAATTTTGTCTCTCTTAAAAGAAATTCTTTCTTTGTCTCAAATTGATGTTTTGAGATATAAATATATAAGTTTTGAATGATTAAGAATAGTCCAATTTGAAATTGAAGATATACAGAGATATAAGTGCATGCATGTCATATGAAATACGGATCATATACCAAATATAGTTTAAGATTTATCTACTAGGGGACTATCCTTCCGGTTCTTTCAACCAACCCAAGCTTAGAAAGCAATCAAATATATATTTTACAGTCACTCCCTCCACGTCACAAACTTCGAAATGCATTTAAATCGCTATTTAGCATACCAAAACCGTTATGACTCGCATCCGCCCCCTGATGAAGTTATCCCTCCCTCCCATCAACCAACATTCTCAATAGCTGAGGGCGCGGCACGCGTCAAGATTTACAAGACCCGCCTCCTTTTGCGTTAAGTATGTGTGTGTAGTTGGGTCTTAAGATACGAATGCAATAACAGAAGTTGACACCTCCTTACAATAGGAGAAGAGCTAGCAACGCGACATTGCTTAAACGAAGGGCGTTTACATGTCTTTAAAACATAACACTTATGGAGTGAAAGCGGTTTGGGGTTTGTTGTAAGCGCCATGACAAAATGCGCGTTTTATTCGTTTTTTTTTGAGTATTTGGCCAATATGTTTAAGTGGTTGTAATTTAAGTGTCACTTATACAAAAGAGGGCCACGTGCTAATGTTGATAATCATAACCTTTTTATACGCCAATGAACACTATTTTGGATTTCCTGGTGAGCTTGGTGAGCTTGTCAATGCAACTTTGTTTTTTTTTATATACAAATGGAAATATAACTTTATAGGATTTAGGGTGGCTTATGCGGCTCCTTATGCGAATATGGAATGAAACGTTGCCTTTTTATAGCTGTATTCAGAAATGAAAAAAAATATATATTTATTTCTAGTTCCATTAAGAAACTCATTAAGGGCCTGGCCACATTCGAATCCTTTTCTAGTTTTTTTGCCTAACAATAATTTTCTTAAGTCATATCTTTCAATGTATTCATTATGGGAAACTAAAAAATCTACCTAAATCGTGACTTTATATACGGAGACTTTTTGTCCAGGAACCTTTCGACCGGATATGATTTGAAAAAAAAATCACATCGCACATATACTACGACTAAATGGTATTACTCAGATATAAGACAAAGCCTAATAGCATATTTCCCAATGGCATAATTAAACAATAATTAAAATCCAACCGGATTGTTTATTTATTAATTAAAGGTCATGTATACAGTTGTTTTTCTCAAAGGTGTTTTCCATGAGGACCGAAATATTCATATTAATAACAATTGAACTTATCCTGAAATGATTTGATAGGGAAAATGGCATAAGACATGAGTATCTTTGTTCTACTTTTTTAACACAAATAACTTAAAAAAAAAAAACAAGAATTTAATGCTATACATGTATGTAGTTGCAAAAATATTTTTCAAAAAAAATGTGTGCATAAGAAGATTACATGAATTTTGTTTAATTTGATGTTTCATATTTCAAATTTTAATTGAATTATATAGATAGCTATATTCGTTTCAATTTTGTGTGGGCCAGGTTTTTCGGGTAGTCGGGCCACCGGGTAATCGTTTCGCGTACCCGAGTCCGAAATGTGAAAATAGGATTCAAAACAAAAATATCATCTGAAATTAACGTTCTTCTGTCATTGAACAAATATTTCTCAGATTTTTCAGATATTTTTTTTTTCATAAAAATATCCTATATTTGATTAT
Source organism: Hydroides elegans (assembly GCA_001703475.1). Lineage (NCBI taxonomy): Eukaryota > Metazoa > Annelida > Polychaeta > Sabellida > Serpulidae > Hydroides > Hydroides elegans. The sequence continues at coordinate 12,423 of LQRL01125400.1, forward strand.
GATAAAGTAATGTAGGAGTTTTATTCTGATGAACAAATATAAACAAAAACCATATCACGAATTTATGGTATGAAAACTTCGCGTCGGGTTTTATGTCGGGGATCAACTTAACTATTTCATATGGTCCATTGACGCTTCGGACGCTACATCTTCGACCGCTATAATTTGGCCCCTATCTCAAAAATAAAAAGACACTACATATTTAACTGCTTACTATGGTTCCTTGACACTTCGAACCTTACATCTTCGGCCGCTATGATTTTGGTCTCTATCTCAAAAATAAAAAGACACTTCGTCTTTAACTGCTTACTATGGTTCCTTGACAATTCGAACCTTACATATTCGGCTGCTATAATTTTGGCCACTATCTAAAGATTAAAAAGACATTTCATCTTTAACTGCTCACTATGGTTCCTTGACACTTCGAGCCTTACATCTTCGGCTGCTATAATTTTGGCCCCTATCTCAAAAATAAAAGACACTTTTTCGGGGGGGGGCCGAGGTGCCCAAAAGGAGCGGGAGTGTCCCGTCACCTTTACTACTATATATTCATGATTTTCTTCGTCTTCTTCTACCCTATGATGCTTGCTATTACTTTTCTAATTTGGAAAACATGCACGTGTACGCTATTTTCATAATGAAAATTAGTTCTAGTCGATTGTTTTAACAATGCAGTTTTATTAGCAAAACCTGTCGAAATCAAAATTGGCTGAGCTGCTAAACCGTCTTAACTGTATGATTTGCTTCAAAGTCAACAGCCCACCTAATGGAATATTGAAGCATTTGTGAAACACGAAAAGGCCCCAGCCGCCCCTGTTAAAGCTCGAGTTTCAATCGCAATATTATATTTTTTATTAACATATTTAATATAGTTTTGCATTGCTTTGATAAATTTAATTCACATGCGCTAATTTCATTGTCGGTAGTTCTAGGATGACGCTTTTGTAACCAAGGATAAAATAATGAACAGGTGCAATAACGTATAAATTTAGTAACTACCTTGCACTATATAAATCAGTAAACTATACGCCCATTCCAGCCCATGGGCTTAATTTACATGTACACCTTAGCACCTCTGAATTTCGTTGAATATCACATGCATGTATAAGTTACAAAAGATTTCTAGGCGAGGCAGGGGGTTAAACTATTTGTTTAACAATGTTTAAAACTGTTAGAGCGACTAAAACCTATTATTAAAACTAAGGTCAGCATGCACTGTAGTGCTAACGGGGTTTATATGACTTTCCTCGAAATAAACGGCGGCAAAGATGAAGGGAAATCTCGCTTAAACATAACAGATGGTAAGCGGTTCTCGGGGACTCTTTCGCTCTTATTTTAGACCGATTTGTAATAGCAACCTGTTCGTTGAAGTGTGCTAAAGCATAGCGTCGCGACGCACGATATTTGTGTGGAGAGCGAGGACCCCAGTTGAAACTGCAGTTTAGAAAAATCAGCGCTGCATAAATCACGGGTTCGGTGGTATTGAAAAGTGAAATTGGAGTGAGCGCTAATTTGGAGGCAGGTGCCCCTTTGAAGTGCTGAAGAGACCGTGGGTCAGGTGCAGTTATGTTTGTGTTTTTCTTATGATATTCTTATAATGAATAAGTGCCTGGAAATATTGTTAACTAGTTGTTGAGAGTGTTTGTAAAAGATATATTTACCATTAAAATCTAATGCAGATTTTTTTTTCGATAAAGCGCTGAATAATAATTTTTGTATTTGCTCAATTCCAAATAATTGCCGGAAAAAGTGTTAACTCATAATTTCTTGTCTCTCTATAAGTTTACTATTAAGATGTGACAAGAAAACAATAAAGCAGTTAGGACGTTTACTTTAGTTACATAACTTTGTTTTAAATTAAATAACTTCCCAGTGGATATCTGGTTATTAAAACATTTATATAATTCCTAATAAGTTTCAAACACAAATAGTATTGTTATGTAACAACTAGAAAGAAATATATTGAACATCTGTAGTTAAGCAGCTCAGTTAACCGTCACATCCAGTGAGTTGCTAATATTTCGCTTGGTGGCTATTATTTTCCAAATTCGAAAGCTGTGAGGTATAGGGAGTTCGAATCGAGTATTTAGAAAATTTCAAAAAGAATACTTTTATACGCGAAAAATTAAGCGAAATATCAAGTTATTGTTGTCACGATCACGTCATTTCAACGCGAATTGCCTTCACCATTGACATCTTCAAATCACGCTGCTCCGAAATGGCTAACGTTGCAGCAACGTCAATCTCCCATGCAGTTATGTTGTGCAACAAGAGTGCGTAACGTAATAAAAATCCATTTAAACGCACACAATAGGTAACTCTATATAGAATCTCCCAAATACGTCGCGGTGCGCCCCCGATCGAACTAATAAGTGTGACATAGGCGCGGCATGGGTTGATTGTGGGTTTGACTGGCCCGTCGACCGCCCCTCGTCTATTGTCCTCGACGCACCATAGGGAGGGATAATCATGAGTGTCAATGGTGTATTATATTGTAGATTTTTGTGTTGACGTTGGACGTTTCCTTAGTACGTCTTATGTCATGTGTTGAAATTTCATAATGTTCCAAATTGAGACTTATCATGCGATATTGAAGATTTTAATTGAGTGGTGGGTTTTAAGGGTTATATCGACAACAATAAGTCACTGCGAAATAAGATTAGTCGGTCACTGCGATTAATTTTATCTTCCAAAACATATTAACTTAAATTCAAAGTGCAATCAATGTGATAATTTTTTTTTCGATTTTTTTTTGTGATTAAAGTCTGAATCCTATTTACATAATAACATATAAAAATATATTAAAAGATGCAGAAACTTATAGACAATCAACATTTGTGATTTTGTGCCATTCTAATGTTATTTACATGTATTACCCATTTACCAACTATAGCTATAAATAACCGTTATAGATGAATCAAAAACAATCAAATTATTATTTAAGTTATCTTAAAAACACTACTTCACGGAACCAGTTAGAAAAAAATAGTTTATTTGTAAAACAAAATATTACAATTTTCTCTCATAAATTATTGCATTTAAATGCAATAAACAATAATGCATTTTGCATATAGAGAAAAAACTATGATAAACTTCTCCATCGATTAAAAAAAATCACATCACGTGACATTCAATAAAATCAATGCAATCGCAATATTCTAGAAAAAATATTGCAACTACTTTGTACTCGAACTGGTATCCGCCCAAAAAGTCTCCGGCCAAAAAGTTCCCGGCCATAAAGTCTCCAAAAATGACAGCATGTGCCAAAAAGTCTCCAGCCAAAATTTTTCCGGCCATCAAGCTTCCAGATATAAATATTTTTTTTTAAAAAAAAACACCATAGTTGAACAATTTTATTCTGGTGTCTTACATCAGAATTATTTCTTTGCAATTACCAGAAATTATTTTCCCCAAGACTCATATTATAAAACTTTTGGCTGGAGACTTTTTGGCACATGGTGTCACTTTTGGAGACTTTATGGCTCGAAACTTTTTGGCCCGAGACTTTTTGACCCGGATTCGAACTCGTTAGTCTTAATGCATTTGATAAACACATCCTTTAATTTGTTTTAGATATGATGCTCTTAATCTTTTTTAAAGAAAATGGTTTTATTGGTAACCTTATGAAAAAAGTAGTTGATTTTAATTTTGAGTATTTATAATTCCATTCTGATTTACTACATTGGAAGGGGGGCGCTAGCTCTCACGTAACTCATGCCATTTAACCATCCCATTCCGTGAGAAAAACTGTTTCAAACGACCAACCTATTTGCTCTTTGGTCGCAAATAAGGTAGTTGAGTCAAGATTGAAGAACCATCAAACGAAGGATCATACTAAACATGTCCTCAAATATCCCTATATATCTTCAAATTAGCCTAGAATTACCCAATATCATGCAAAAAAAAGATACTCAAGTCTTATTTAAAGAATGGGTATAAATATGCCTAAATGTTCCCTTTTGAAGTAGGTGGGAAATAAAATTAGCCATTACGGGAATAATCTGTTTTCTCATGGCGAATAAAACTTCCTAGAAGCGTGCATCTGAATATTTCCTATTGTCAATTTTAGTTTAATTATAATACTGAAGAGCTAAATGTGTTTTAAGGTCACTATCAAAGAAGGAAATCAACAATACATAACAATGACATAATTTATTCAATAACAGCTTTTTATCATAATTTGCTATGAAGAAACGACATAATTTGTAGCACAACATAGACATAAACCCTTGCTAATTAAGTCTCCACTCACTTGAGAAAAAAGAGACAGTCGAATACAATAAGGGGGCGATAAAAGGAGAGGGGTAAAGCACGCACCACGATGAAGGGGGGTTTTGAGTTTGGCGCCTAAATGGGAGCAGGTGGCCGGTCTAGGATTTCTCGGCCGCGTTCCTTTACTCGCTGGCACTGTGTCGTCAGTCGGGATAGTATGGACACCTGCATGCAGATGACGAAACGGCGTGTCGCTATTGGTCGAAAAGGGCACGTGCAGTGTGGGCTCCTTTAAAGCATTAAAAGAAAAGCAAATGATTTAGAACAATAGATGAATTATTATTCTGGCAAAATTCCTATGCACACCCGGCCCCCTGCGTTTCCACTATAAATAAGGGTTGATTTCTAGGATGTGCTCATCATAACGGGTTTTCGATCTCAAAGCAACTGATCAATATTATATTTAAAAATATCGAAAATATCTTATACTCATATCAATGTAGAATATCTCTACTACTATTCAAAATTATAATGGAAAATTTGTCGGACATTATTACGTCTTCGGTATCGATATTTGAGGAATCATCAACAGCTAAAAGTGAGCCATTATTTTCCACTGCGAACGGAAAAGAAAACGTCTTACGTGATCGTTCAAACGCAAAAGAAATGAAAGCCATCTCATCACCTTTGAAACCAGCCAAGAAACTACGACTGAGCGACAACGAAATTTTGCGTGTTAAGCGTAAGATTGGGAACATCAATAAAATGGGAATTCCGGTGCAAACACGTAACCCTGCGACGATGGCGAAACGTAACGCGCGCGAAAGAAGGCGGGTTCAAAATATCAACCACACCTTGGATAATTTGGAGAAAATCCTTCCGGAATATTACGTTGACAAAAAGGACAAGAACAAGAAACTAAGCAAACTCGAAGTACTACGTTCAACGATAGACTACATTCAAACCTTACAATTCGTGCTCAACGAGGATAACAAAAACAATAACTTATTAATCGACACACAAATGCTGCAATCATTCCTTCCGATGCACATGCAGCAACAAATGGACATGTCCAACCAATACATGAACCAAAACATTCATTCTCATCCGTCCATGGATCTCCCAATGCAGTACACGCCCTCGCCACACCCGCAAACTCCAGTGAGCGATAACTGGGGTATGGTGCTCCCGCCGCCGGTTATGACGTCATCACATATCCATCAGCAACCGCCAGCGACATCTGTGTTCGATCAACAACAACAACAAAATCAGCAACAACAGCAACCGCCGTTCGTCAATATGCCGCCGCAGCAAATGACGCCATGGAATATCCAGAACATCTTGTGAGCGACATGAGAAATCGGTGTTGGGCTGCAGAGCAAAACCATGCACATGGTGAGTTTTTATTCTCTATTCATAAAAATAAAATAGAAATGATACAAATAGGATGATATTCGATAAATCAATTGAATTCGTTTTTGTTCTGCAAATTTGAATGGGATTGTTTTGCATCGAGGTCTTATTGATAATTTTGATTTGGTTTTATCATTTGAACGTAAAACATTAAATGAAATATAAATTAAAACAATTTATGAAACAATTTCTAATATTTTTTGTCAAAAATTATAATGAAAAAATAAATGAAAATTTATATGAAAAGAAATATAAATGGTTAAAAATAGTTTTGTTTCAAAATTATCAAAAGTGTTTAAGCAGCAAAAAAATCGCTAAAGATACAGATGTAAAAAATATAGCAAGTAATTAGTATGTCAAGGGTAAGGGATGGGGCGCTTCTGAAATAAATTTATTTCGATACTGTAGCATAAGTAGGGAAAATATATGTTTTATATATTTGATAAGAGTCATATACTTAACACTTAATAAATCACTAGACTATGCACACATACTGTCAAGTCTGTTCACTCTATAATTAATCTTTTTCCAGTGAATTAGATTTATTTTCACACCTCTTTAGCCAAAGATGCGCAATAAGTTACCCTTTAAAATCAGATTAGCCTTTCACCTCTTACTCCCCGCTCACGGGGGTCAATCTAATCCGCGGATGAAACACCTATCAAGGTGTCACCACATGTTTTCTTAAAGGGACAAACCTTTCAAAAAGGGACAAACCTTTCAAAAAGCGCCTTATTCTCAAGGAGGGGCCATATCATTGTAGAGGGTGACTTAAATATCGGCCATTTAGAGGAGGCGCGGGCGCGCGTCAGTTAAAGATATGCGCAATGGTTGAAAGGGGGCGGGTAACTAAATGATTATTGAAATAGCTCTTCATTCCATATAAATGAACATATACAATTAGTGTCAACAGCCGTGGCTTAAGATTATTGCTTTATATATGGGTCTTAGGATGATTTTAAAAGGGGTCTCTAAATGAAATTAGGAGTGATAAAAAAGAGCGATCATTATAGTTTCTCTCAGTGTTCGTAATCACACAGCACTTAATAAATTCAATAATGCTAAGATGAATCAAGTTTAAATGGGGCTAAATAACGTTAAGAAAAGGGACATATCTTAAATTAGGCATGCCATTTGTTTACAATTAACTGCATTCACGGAAATTGAATTATGCCATTAAGAAAGCCATGGGTCAATGCAGCGTGTAATTTCTCAAAGATGCTGATAAATGCCATAAAATGTCTACAATTATTATGTTTCATTTGATTTACAGGGGCAACAAACATGACGCTTACCAAAGTCTGTTAGCAACCGTCTGAAGCTGTCAACATTTGCCGATAAGCTGCGATTTTTGTCAAGAGCTTAAGGAAGTAACAGCAGAGGACACTGGACCTGCTATCCATCAAGGCTGGTTTGGAGGTGACATGAACAAGTTCCAGTCGATGAAGGTGGAACCATTGGACAAAACAAAAAGGAAAATGAAAAAAAAAAATAGATGGAACAATCCGTTCAGTATTGCATTGAAAGTGGTCACATTTTAGCACATGAATATTGATATACCTAAATCATAAATGTATGTATATTTTAAAAAGTAAAAACTAGTGTCTTATAATTTTCATAGAAAGGTTCTGAATTCATATAAACTGATATAAAGAAATATATAATTAGTCTATCACATTGAGTTACGTTGCGTAAGGTTCATATATTTAAAACGTTATTAATTTTAAATATGTAATATAGAGTTTAATTCAGCGTTACTACATGTATGTTATGTTTTTGTTTCACATCATATCTTAAATCTGTTAAATGACTCTGGTTAATTCGTTATTGTTAGAACTTAGCCGTCTTCAAATTTATTATGTGCTAGAATTGATAAAAACAATACTGTCTTTCATATATTCATAATAATTGAAATTTGTTTGCATGTTGCACAAGCTATACTTCATATTAAATATATGATATATTAAGTTTGATTAATCAGACTCATTGTGCCGTATTGCATTTATATGACTGTAAATATGACTTTAACTTATCGAAATTGGTTTGCACGTTGCACAAGTTCATATTCAATATAGGATTTATGAAGTTTGATTAACCAAACTCATTGTGCCTTATTGCATTTATATTACTGTAAATATGACTTTAACTTATCGAAATTGGTTTGCACGTTGCACAAGTTCATATTCAATATAGGATTTATGAAGTTTGATTTATCAAACTCAGAGTGCCTTATTGCATTTATTTGATTGTAAATATGAGTTTACAGAGTTGAATATTTATGCGCGCCTGATTGCGGGAATTCAATATGAAGAGATAAGGTTGAAATTGATTTAGATTCATTATTGCTACGCTAATTATTTTGTATGGATTAAACGTGACTTGTTTGATTCTATAATCAAAACTGTTTGTTTAAATATATAGTTTTGAAATATAATTGCTGTGAAAAATCTAACAACGTTAATTGAAGTCGAGTAAAAATTTTATCATGATACACATCATATCAAATGACAAATTGCTTGAATATTTTATCAGGAGTACCCAGCGAACGATTTTTAGAAGTGTGTCTAAATTTACTTCTTTTGTTGTGAAACGAATTCGTTTGCAGCTTAAAGTGGTGAAATATTATTCCTTTAAGTTAAAACTTTATTCTTTGTTTGCCAGCCAGGAACGCCGGAAAATCATTGCCAGCAAAATGTTGCCAGCAAGCATGGATACTCTTGAATATTTGACGCCCCTCTGAAAGTCCACCAAAATGAGTATATTCCCATATTTTAGCTCTAATTTGACCAACAAATGCTTAATTCAATGCAATCATTGCATTTTATGGACCGTATTTCTTGAAATAAAGCATAAAGGAAATTTTCATATTCATTCTATTCTGTGAAAATGCCAGCAAGTAAGATTTCCCAGCCGAATAAATATTTCACCGAATAAATCGCTGGGTACTCCTGTTTTATTTAATGTGTATTCGGAAATTCTTATTCTATTTTTGTTAGTTCAACATTTGTTATGATTTCAAGACTGCTTAACGCTTATTGATATTTAGATAGTGCTCAAATTTGTAAATACAATTATTAGTTATTTATTTGTTTATAATTATAAATAAATTATCCTGCAAGAAACTTTTATTTTTCTGTGATTTGACACTATAGCTACAACAAAAAGGAATAGGACAATCTAAATATTTTAGGCGATGAATGCAGTGCAATAACTCATTTGATATCATCAAGTTAGGCTATTTGAAATACACCTGTATGAAGGACACCCGCGAATTTTTTTTCAAAATAGTTACACAATCACCTAAAACCTATAGCACACAGACAAATAACAACTTGTATTTTTTAATTGCTTGGATTCGCCGATGAACACCTTTTTTGATGAACTTCTCCAAAGCTGTTCCTTTGCATAAAACTCGTGCATAATAGTCGTACAAATTCATTTACTCGATTTGAAACAATCATGCCACGTCCACTTTTCCCTAGCTTTGTGGTGTGGATATGTGATCCGCTCATTTTAGGCAGAAGCTGACAGATTTGACATAATGTGTCCTGAACCAAAGTAGGGTCAATATTTGGTATGCATTGTTTCAAGACATGACGACAAGAACTGAAAAATATCAGGCTCATCAAACAAATGATCTGTCAATTTTCTTCACAAAGAAAGTGATATAGCACGGTTTCAAATACCGCAATCATTGTTTGTGTGTAAACTTCTAAAATAGTGTCTTTGTGTAAAATGTTTTTCTTTTTACAAAAATACACGCTGGTATGTACAAAAAAGTGGATTCTTTAATCTAAATTAAATTGTGACATTTTGGACATCTTTTTTTTTTGAAAGGTCAAACATACCTCATTATATTTATTTACATAGGGTTTGAGATTAAGCACACTTATTCAATACTTACTCACATGTCTTCAATGAAAATCGAGAGACTAAACCCATGTTACAGCGCCCATGTTTTGTAAATATGTCAACATGTGTTTTGCAAAGACAAAAGTAATAAACTCGTTAAGTAATTGAAACGCATAATAAAATCAATCTATTGCTCAGGTTGATTTTTTTACTCAAGGAAGTCACACAAGAGGCCATAAGTGGCACGCTCTTTGATACTGGTTTTAAATTCATTATACGTGTATAAAATATGCTTTCATTGTTTATAACATATATACATGTTTTACTCAGCATAGATAAAGAGACAATGGGTCGCATATACATTTTGTTTTTGAATTTAAATTCGTTTACTGTTAAAAATTATTCAGCCTTCATCAACATGCTATTTATGGTATTATTCAACAAATTGTGACGAAGTTTTTGTATCGGTTCAGTTTATCGGTTAAGTTTATAGGACGGTTATAAATACATTAACATGTAATAAAGTTTATGTGATTATCCATCAATGAATAAATAAATAAATCTTTGTCATAAACATGTTTAAAAAACGAAATTATGAGATGCATTTTTCAAATACAGACAGTAAAAAAAATATTTAGCATCAACATTGCGAAAAAGATGTTCACTTTTTTTCAAGCCAGCTAAGCTGTTTGTCATTTCTTAGCCAGCTCGGAACAGAAAAAGAACACATTTTTTCGTAAATTTAAATGTTGAATATTGCTGAATGTCTTATTGCATATTGCAAATGATATTTTTTTTTAAAGACAATAACATGCAAGTTCAATCTATATTGAAATTAGTATCGCTTCTCATTACAAAAATTAAGAAATTATAAAAAAATGTGTTCTCAAACAACTCAAATCTAGGAATTTATTTCTCAAAATGTTCAAGCCAGTTGGAATTTGGTAGGAACACCTTTTTTACGAACAACTCGTGAGATGCTCTTCATCAAAGGCTATGTTAGGGAAGTGTATCAATTTGTGTGAGTAAAAAGTTGAGGTGTGTAAAAGGTCAAATAAAAGTCAAGTCAAAAGTGAAAAGCCAAATGTTTAAAATTGTTGACAAATATAAAAAAGGCAATCTAAATTATATGGTGACATTTCAGACATCATCATCATATTGTTTAGAAGGGTAAAAAGGCTTAATTATATTTGTTTATATAGTTTGAGATTAAGTATATTAATCGAATACTTACTCACACGTCTTGAATAAAAATCGAGAGATTATACTCATGTCACACCGCTCATGTTTTGTAAACTTGTCAACATGTGTTTAGCGAAGACAATAAGATAAACTCGTTAAGTAATTGAAATGTATGAAAAAAAAAACTAATTTATTACTCATGTTGATATTTTCTACATAAACAATTAACCGAGAGAACAAACAAAAGTTCATCAGTGGCACGTCTTTTGAGACTTTCCTGAGTTGTACATAATATTATTATTTTTTTTTTCATTGAATATGATGTTTACTACTCGACATCATAATAAAGGTCGCTTATACAACATTTTCGGATTTTAATTAGTTTTCTTATGAAAGTTTCTTAGCCTGCAGCGGGATGGAATTTCTCAAGTTTTGGTCTTACTTCTTTACATTGTTAATTTGTTTGTTCTGCTCAAAGTTTATAAGTTTAGTTTATAGAACTGGTATCAAAGCGTTTAAACAATACGAAAAACAAATAAAGTCACCTTACAAACTATAATTAATATGAAAAATGTTTAAAATCATGATTTTATTAGTTGTGAAAGATAGGCATATATAGGGTGCATTATAATCTTTAGAAAATAAATATAGATATTCGCAATAAGTGATTTTGAATGAAATTTTGATTATTCCTTGCTTTTCTTCACTTTGAAATATCTATTTTGGCAAAACTGCATCAATGCTTTATATTTATTTTTCATTAACAAATACAGATAAAGAACATGCTCATTGAATAAGAAATCAATTTCTCTTGAGTTGTTTAAAACGTATTGCAACAGGTAAACGGTCAAAAGCCCTCCCGGTCAAAAGCCCTCCCATTTTTGTAAGGCAAAAATGAAGTATATCATATCATTTTTTTTATTCTATTGTATATTTTCAATAACTCAAAACGTGCTAATCGTACAATAACATGCATGGGAGGGCTTTAAGCCGGGAGGGCTTTTGACCGGGAGCGCTTTTAGCCTACCTTGCAAAAATGGGAGTGATTTTAACGGGAGGGCTTTTAACCGGGAGGGCTTTTGCCTTACGACCATTGCAACATGATATTATAACAATGAACACTTTCCGATTACATATACATTTTGTACAATGCTATTTCAAACGGCATTCGTCTATCAGAAATTCGATTTCAATTTGATTAAAAAGGCATCTCTCTGGTCCACTATAAACTTCTTTCAGGAAGAATTTCGAGTAAAAATAACCTGAAGCCGCCTCTGGCGCATTCAGATTAATAAAACAATTTCTCATAAACTATAGTTCTATTGATTATATAATTCAATTAATATCATTTCAGGTTAAAGTTTATTTATGGGACATTAACATTTTCCGATCAAAACATACTATCATACCAATGACCTTTTAATTTTACAGTTTCATCACATAATTAATCGCAATATATAAACAATTTTAATCACTTCGTCCGCTGTTTTAATGATTCAAATGTTTCCAATCATTATTTTCCGAACCCTGTGGGAAAACGCACGCAATTGCTCCAACAGATTTTAGAAACTTTCAATATCAAATCATAAATCAGAAATATCAAAATATGCTTCACATTAATCATGTTTTTCATTATTATATGTTAAATTAAACCTCATACAAACTGTTGTTTTTTTTGCATGTTAATGGTCATACCTAGAAGTCGAGCAAGCAAAAACCAAAGGCGCCCATCCCCAACTGATTCGAACAAAAGGTGTTGGCCGTACGAATACGCGTAACAATGACCCCCGAGACTCGTCTAGAGACAAAGCTTGAAGTTAATTAGTATATTTTAATATTTGTTTTCTAAAAGCGCACGAGCCCCTCCGTTTTGATTGACGGTTTCTGAATAAAAGGATGGGCGGGGGTAAGAGTGTGATAAAATAGTATATAACGCATACATCGCCTACTCATACTCAACGAATTGCGTTTTATTACAAGAACAAGTTGAAGTGGCTTGTAAGTTACTTCAACATATCTTAAAGTCAAAGACGCAAAAATAACTTGAGCTCATCTATAAAAATCTCGAAACATGTTAATTGAATTTGATGCTTTAGCGCTGAGTCAATAAATGACATTTTGAAATTGGTCAATATAAGACAGTTTCGACCAAAGTCAGCTACTTTGTCTTAATAAAGAAGGTGTTAATGAAAACGCCGACTCGATTGGACGTTGGACAGTTCGATAAATGAAATGTGTTGACAAGTACTTCGAACTTAATTAACAAGTTCTTAGCAGCTTGGTGTAATAAAATCGTATATAAAGTAGTCCCGACATTAGAAAAAGAATAATAAGTAGATTTATATTTATTTGCTGAGTAAACAAAGATCAAAAGATGGATACTTACAACTTTATGATGACTGGTGTACATCTCCAGCAAATTGCTCTTCTTGGGGACATTGCCGAAGGAAACAAATCAGCTAAGGACAACATGGATTCACGAAAGAACACCGAAACATCGGGAGGAAATGAAGAGAATACGTTGCCTTATTATCCAGGAGAACCATCAGCAGTGCCATTCGGTAATGCATTTCAAAGTAAGAAACAGAATATGAACAATGTTATGAACGTACATAGTGATTCTCAACGGTACGCGCCTTATTCGACGATGGGAGCCAAATGTACGGATCGCCGGAACGCGCGTGAACGTAAGCGCGTCAAGACTGTGAACTCGCATTTTTCTGATTTACAAGAACACGTACCGAGACCAATGAGTCGAAATGGCAAGGTGAAAAAGATGAGCAAAGTGGATATATTGCGGGCAGCCGTGGATTATATTCAGGATTTACAGGAAATGCTCGCTCAGGATGATATTGATAGAATGCAATCTATAACACAGCAGCAAAGTTTCCAATCAACAATTAACACGAATCAAATGATGCATCAAAATTTGAACTGCCAACCACAGCAACAACAACAACTACCAAGCGTCCACCATCTTCAGTCATCCATGACCGCTTATTCACAAAAACCAATGATGCAACAACCAACAGCCAATTACAGCCAATATACAACGACAGAAAACGTAATGTCAGCGGCAACCCCTTTTATTGCTATGGACAATGTCTTTGATGATCAATCTACTGTATCATCGCCAGAATCATTTTCAACAGAGTCGTCTCTGGCTTCATCGTTCCTGGAGACGGGATATTCGACGAAAGAAAGTTCCAGTCCTGATACGCCGTATTTTAATGAATCGCTCGATTTTCCATGCGATACTGGGTCGTTTCTTGCAAATGCCAACTGGCTCAAGTGATGGAAGGTACAACAGCTCATCACAATAGAACGTAAGTTTATGGTTTACTCAATATATATATAGTTTTATATGTGATTGGTGTAACTTTGAAATGTCCATATAATCAAATATAAAGTTATGAAAAAGCTGCATGTTTTCTTTCAGTCTGGTTAAAAGTATTAAAAAATGTATGGATTTCTAAAGTAAATAGAAATCTAAGCAGTTTATGATGGCTTGAATTTTAGATTATGACTTACCATTTTAAATATGAGATATTAATAAGTAAAAAGTAAAAAATAAATGACAAAACCTATTTTTGAGATATATTTGCTATATTTCTCTCGGAATACCACAATAACATATCGATGTCGCATGGGCTCATCAACTACAATTAGTGTATATCCGAATAACAATAATCATATAGTTTTAATGTAAAGCGTTATAAAAACGGCCGGGTATCATTACTCTTGTTGAAAATGAGTTCTAGTTTTTTTTCTGGAGTCAAAATTCGATTAGAAATATAATTTTAAAATTGAGAGATTAAAACTAAATAAGATTTATCAATAGTGTCATTTTAAAAGGGAAACTCCCTTAGATATAGTAATCAAAGACTAATTAGGATTTCAAATTTCCTACAACTTTCATATTTATAAACTTTATTTTAAAATGTTCGCCTTTTGTATACCAATCTTTGTGGTAAACTATCACATATTGTGATTTTTGAAATTTACGTTATTGGGCATTGTTTTTTACTGTCAGTTTGACCAAAATTCGTTATGAATATGAATACGTTGGCTTCCCTTTCACGATCCCTTTATTCATCGATTTTGAAAAATTACATAAAAAGTCCTGTCTAAATTAGTTGATTAGTTGGTCGCTAATTAGAGCCGCACAGTACGAAACTGGTACCAATTAGATTGCAATAAGGCACGGTCCCCTAACAATTTGAGTAGCCCCACTCTGTGGGGGTAGAGACATATGTCTTCGGTGGCTGTCCCCAAAGCAAATCATCATTGTTTGAGATATAAATGTATATATTGCACCCCCTCTAAATTGGTGAGTCTTCAGAGGACTATCTCATTCATGCAATGGCCATTTGCAATTAATTAATGATCATTAAGTTACTCATATTGCATAATTATATTGTGATCATTTGCTCTTATCCATTGTTATATATAAATGAAAGAAATGAAGAGGTGCAAGCAAAATATGCTAAAGGCACATAGCATATATTTAAATAATGACAACTAGAATTTAGTAACGCCCATATATGTCCATCTTGTAATTCTACCTTCATGTTTCATTTAATTAATTAATCAGTTAATTAAAACAATATGGATTTCTCTTTATTATTGTTACAGATGCCTACATAAACGACATACAAGGAGCTGGTATCTTTGATCAAAGGCAAAAGAGGGATGATACATATGCAGTCAAATCTTCATTACGAGATGACGAATTTTACATGGAAAATCAAGGTGGTGCCGCCCAAAGACATTGGCTCCAGGACCAACGAACTGACTTGTGTGACAACATTGTTCTTGGTAGCATTCTCAACCATAATTTGTAAAAAAAGATAGCAACAAGATGAATCGAAATCGGTGGTCGAATCAGTTTAGTTGTTTATATAAAGAACTGATCGCTTCCAACGAGTACGTTCGGATTCATGACTGGATTCATGACTAGTCTATAAATACTACACATGACCTCGACATCATGTGGCAATTTCCGGTGCCTTTATAGGCATATCGTTCATCATGTCGTCCATTTTTTCGCGAAGTGACGAATAGGCATTTTCAACTATTTTGAGTTAACACCAAATTGGAACATTGTTTTACGATGTCTTTTAAATGCGGAAGTTTCAAAGTCCGATCTATTTTAGTGTTTTGAGATATGTTTGTTATTTTATATTTTTTTTTTGCGAAGTGAAGAATAAGTTTGATGACGTCACTAGTGTAGAATTAGATTTATGACTTTCCAATGCTTGTATTTATTTAGGTAACATAATAAGATATATGATAAGGTTTATGCATGCATTATTTAGGTAAGATAATAAGGTAAAGATAGGGTATATGATAATTTCGATCGAAAATGATCAAATCTTCTTTTGCCTATATCTCAAAACAGGAAAAAAGCCTATTCGTCACTTCGCGAAAAAATGGACGATGTGTCGTTCGATGATTAAAAAAAAAAACAAGATGCATTTACATTAAAAAATATATACACATAAACGTGTATATAAAAAGATTTTGTACATAATATGACTCATGGATAACGACGTTTAATAAGATTATTTATTTAAGAAAATTCAGTTTTTGTTTGTATGAGTCATTATTTATGTGAGTATTGATTGTTTATTTTAGTTTGTTATTGTATGAAGGGAAACAACTATGAATATCTTGTTTATTTATTTATGTTTATTTATTAAAGCTTACATATTTATATATTTACATATTTATAGAACAATCCAGATTGTTCTATTTATCATGTTACAAAGATCATTTCTTAACGCTTCATGAATTCATAGACACAATCTTAAACCAATTAATGCATGTGAAAAAATATAAGCTTATATTGATTTCATTTTTTTAAAATATACATAAGAACTCAATATCCGATTCATAAGAATAATACTCGATTATGAAAATCCTATATGAGGCCATATTAGAAACTGTGAAAGGATTATAACATTTTGGCAAACGTAAAAACTAATTTATGTTCATTATAAATTAATTTCCAAATATATATTTTCGCCGAAAAAAAGACCAACCACATTCACTTTAAAATATTTAAACAGTTTGGTTGATTAGGCCATTCGTTTGAATATTCTTAAGTTTAACAAAACAACCATTTGCTGGCACGAAGCGATGCAATAAATCACAGAAACCATATATCTTATTACTACAATACATTGTTAATTTGAAACATTCTGAGCATTCTTCATAACTCACATCATTAACTAAACTAAACATTGATGTCTACAAATGAATGTATTCAAATATCACAATATAAATATCACAAATATGTTTTATCTGACGATTGTAAAACGAAACGGACGAGACGGATGAGATGTCATTGACCGTTCAATTCAACTTTTAAAATTCCAGATCCAGGTATGACATGACCAATTTTGGCAACGGTAGCTGATAAATTCCATTCGGTAGAAGCCTCCGCCTTGCAAGCACCTTTCGAATGGCGATGCGACAAAGGTGCTTAAGCTCTGGTGCACCTGATTGTCCTAGAATCGACAGAAGTTGCTTGTACTCGGAATGCAAATTGAACGTAGGCGTACGATTTGATTCCCGAATGTTGCCGACATGGTTGTTAATCTTGACCGGAAGTTGCGTAAGAACGCGGGAAAATAGCAAAAGGCACTGCATCAGTTCCTCTTCCTGGCGTTTTTGTCTTCGCATAAATTCCTCCCGTACGAACGGATCTAGATGCTCATGGTGTCGCTTCCAAAACAGAGCCGCGTTCATCTTCGATGTGATCACATGGAGAGGATGCTGAAAATGAAGACCTACGATGTGGTTGTTTTGGCCGGGTCGCAAGGGGTCGGCTCCCCATCGAAGGAGTAACCGCACGGCCTTTGAACTGACCGCGTGACATGCTAAAAGCAGAGGACTGCTTCCTCTACACGACGGAACCGGGGCATCGATGAACGGAAGACTGAGCGTTCGAGATAGGAGCATTGGTCCAGTGTCTCTTCGCGACATGTCGAATTCCGTGTATTCGACGTTGATGTAAATGTCGCGACCAGCGTTGAGAAAATACTCGAGAGTGTTGAGATGCGACTGTGAAATCTCCCCGATTGCGTTGTGATTCACGCGATACAAAGCGCTGTCTATTTCGAATGGGAAAATCAATGGATCGAGGAAATTGAAGAATCTGTCGAATCCACAATCGCATTTGTAGATTTCTAGCATCAGTTTCTTCACAAGAACTGTATCTTTGAAATTGTACTTATCACAAATATTGGCGGCTATAATCAAAACTTCATGCGCGCAACAGTGATTAGAATCACATTCACAAAAAGTGTCTGATTGTTGGTTATACTCACGCATAATATCCAATGTTTTATTTTTGGCGCACAAATAATTTTGATGAAACTGAATAGCGTCTTCAACAATATAAGACAGAACCTTTCCGTAACAGTTGTTTCCTGTGATATAGCTTTTCAAAGCTAGTCGTATTTGCTTCATGGTTGATTCCGTTTCAAAACAACCATTGCCGTAAGTTTCCCGAAAAGACTCAAATATGTTTCGCCGTGTGCCTCCTTTATCAATACATTGTTGGTTTTTACTTTGTCTTGTTTTTCGCTGAAGAGCCATGTTACAAATTTGGTTGATTAATTTAGAATCAATATATTAAAACAATTTAAATCACTAGTTAATAATGACAATTTAGAATTCAGAATCTGTGACTGTTATAACGCAACTTGGAATTACGTAACTACGTAAGAAACCCATTTTATCTAAATTATGACGTCACAATTTTACAGGTGGACGGGCATGTGAATTGAACGGTGGGTCCGCATAACAATTCGTGTGTGAAGTAAAACCAAATGAACATATCATATCAATATCTTCTAAGAAATTTTATTTAAAAAAAAACTTTAAAATACGTTTGAATTCTTAGATGTTTTTTTTTGCCAAGATGAACCACATATTACTATGCTTTCATTGCTTAAACACGTTTTTACTGGCAAGTGAAGAAAACGTTAAATGGATAATAGGTATACATGAAGAGCACCCCACGAGGTGTTCCTCAAAAAAGGTGTTCCTTTTCAAACTTGATCTAGCTACAAATTTTCGAAAAATACGATCTAGCTACAAGAATTTAGGGAACAGTTTTTTTCAATAACTTTCTATTTTTTACCCACCCAATTGAACATGTTAATGTTTTTGTATTCAAAAACATATAACTAGACGTTCTAGATAAAAATGTTAGTAAATATAGGTATAACATGAAAGTATTTCGAATTCAAACTTTTCACAAAAGGTGTTCCTCACCCGATTCTACCTGCCTAGATGAGCGCAATGAGGCCAGCTAGCTACAACAGTAGGAACACCTCTTTGTAAAAATTGCTTTTCTAAATTCGATTATTTATTGTATATTTCAATGTATCAATTGGATTTATGTTAATTTCAACACTTTTTGAAAATAATGTCGTGGGGTGCCCTTCATACATGTAATTGTAAATACTAATTGCTTTTGAACGGTTACAAAGCTTTTCTCTTACAATTGTGGTCTGAGATATAGCGTTTTATGCTGTATTTGTCTTGCTTCCCATGAAAGAGACATAATACAAAAGTAAAAGAAAAATACACTGATTGGTATTTTTAAAAAATCCTTTTTGTCTTACTTTTTAACATATAAATAGTTATCTTTGGACAACAAATCACGCCCTTTGGTTAACAATAAACTAAGGTAAAAATTAGTATTTTTACCGATGTTGCGTGGAAATCTACCTAAGTGGAAATTTACCCAAGTTCTCATTTTAAGTTTTATAAGGAACTACTGCGGAGAATAATTAACCAAAATTAATTTCGATAAATGCACAAAGGAATCATTATAGTATTTCCGGTTAGAATCAACATGTATGTCATTTACAAAACAGCGGTGTGTGTCTCCAAAATGAGTATATATAGCCACCTGCAATACACACGTTAGAGCGATTTGAACCATTCGCATTATACTGCATAGACTACAAAAAATGTAAGTTTTTAAATGATATAACAAAACGTCTTTAATCATAACATATCAACAATTGTGTTTATCGAGTCATATACGTGAGATGATTGCGCAGAGTAACTGGTGGGTATCAGGACAACTCATCCAAAAACCAACTCAACCAAATAAAAAGTTGACCAAAAGCTTCGGGTGAGTTGACCAAACAATTCGGGTGAATTGGTCACAACTTGGGTGAGCTGGTTTTTGGGTGAGTTGGTTTTTGAGTGAGTTGTCCGACATCCTAACTTAAGTATATATTGGTTATAAAACAAACTTATCGAAGATGTACATGTATATAGCGCGTATAATGAGTTCAATTTCGGTATCGAATATGTTTATTGTAAAGTCTTTGTAAGATTGTAAGAAGCTTTGAAAATAGTATGTAATTTAATTGTGATAGCTGTATGTGGTAATCCTTCAGGTTCATTGTGTGACAGAATCGTTTACGGATTCATACCAACTTTGAAAAGGGCAAAGTTTTCTTTTACAGTGTATATTGAATGGATCTTTGTTAAGAATATCATTATTATTGGATGTTGGCATAGTGTACCACACAGATCGGTATCATGCATCCGAAACTTTTAACTTTTTAACATATTACTAATTTAGTCAATTTTGGACAAAGTGGGGCTGTGTATGGAAATGGTTTGACAAGAAAATGTAAAGGTTTCTTTCGAATAATAACTTGAACGAGTACATTCTGATAGCCATATCGCCAAGGAAATGCAAACATACATGGGAACACCAATTGATAAATCGATCCACATCTCCCGAATAGTAGCCAAGGAATTCTGATTCCATTTGGCATCGAATATCGCACTATTTTACCGAATCTGTTAAAACGGAACTTTCGTTGAATCTGATAACAATAGAAAATCCTGTCTCTTACCTAGCTGCAACAATCTATTAAAGTTATAAACCCCTGACTATTTCTAAATAGGGTGTTTGCCTGGGACGCACCCCCAAATTTGTCTAAGATATATTTCGAAATGGCGCCTGCACTGACATTGGAAAATAATTTCCAGAAACAACACAAAATTGATTGCAATCGGAATCAGTCGACAGTCTACATCACAATTAAAAATATGTTTCATATATGAATAGAATGAATTTCAAGGTCCTGATTTAAATGTGTGGATCGAAGGATTTTGCATTGTATCGGGGCTGTGGGGTTCGTTTGTAGAACAGGTTCAATCTACGAATTGCAATTGCCAATACCCTACACAATTTGTCGCATAACTCTTTTGCTTAAATCATTTATGCTCAATCGTTCAAATGTCGTAGAATGTATGAAACCAGTACATTTCCGAAAGTCGCGCTGTGGCTCATTCTTTATCGAATTCAAAATAACCATATGGCCCTAACCTTGACTCTGTCTTCATTTTCATGCCACATAAAACGTGGAAAAGAACCGACAATTAGTGATGATCCGGATTACCATTATGGCACATTTTCAATTTCGAAAACAAAGAAAAAGCAATAAAATCAAAAGCTGGCAATGCTTACTTTGGCATTATATAATTCCAAAGTAGGCCGTTGTTTTTTGTAATGAGGTGATTAAATCGTCTATTTGATTAGATATGATATTTGAAGGGTTCCATGCAAACAATGTATATGGCTGAATATGTTTCCCCGGAGAGTATTGCGAAATATCACGTGATTACAGATCCATATCCCTCTTAACCAAAGCGACCAAAGCGAACATAACAAAAACATTATCTGACCACTTATAACATCTGCTTTAAGCCAGTATAAAACTTCCAACATTTGTATACTAAAACTTCGATTCAGCATATAAAGTTATTGCACGAAGCCCTGATTGTTCCATTAATGAGTAAATAATTTACATTTTTTATTGGGGTTTGAGTTGGTGCATAAAGGTTGAGCAGTTTTTGACCGGTTACTGACTCCAATGACCGACAATTACTTTCCCTAAAAGTTTCATGTTTTGGCTTTCGGCATGTCCAATTTCTCCATATGGAGTCTCTAAATCTATGCATGAAGACAATGGATCGCACAATGGAAAATATCAATGTAATGGTGCGGCCAACGTCTCTTTGCGTCTGCTTCTGCGAAATTAAGATTGGTATAAAACATAGTAAGCCAAACGGTATTAATTCCGCTGGGTACCCAGTAAACATATAAACGTTTTATTTACGTTAAAAAATAGTTTTTGGTTTCGTTTAACAAACGTTTCAAAAAAACATAACTTGTCGGTTTTTTTGTCCACTGTCATAAACGTATTTTTTATGTTTCATCGAAACATAAAAATCACGTTTAAATAACTTTAAAAAAACGTTAAAAAATGGTGTTTATTATGTCGGATTCACCAATGTTTTTGGTGTTTATTTAACCGCAATATAAGCAACCACTAAAATACACAATGTCATGGTATTTACATGTTTATTAAGCATATTTTTGACAAAACCTTTCACAAAATCTTAAAAACAGTTTCACAATATCATTTATTACGACCATTAAAATTGAGAATTATTATACCACCTAATATTTAAATAGTCGAGCTATTTTATTTATCTGAGTACAGAATATGCATGTTCCACTAACGTTCATCATATAAAACAAATTATTTCAAATGTTTTTTATATAATCAAAAAGTTTTTTTTCTATCTTTCAGAGGCAGTATTGTAAGATACTGCTTTAAGATTCAATGTTCATTCACCGTCGTCCGAACTTATGTTGGACAAATGCCCTTGACTGAAGTTGGTTGCTGATTCAGCTGTCTAAAAATTAAACATAAACATATGAAATAATGATTAACAAAAACATAAATCCATCAATTCAAATGAATATTTTAAAACTCGAATACATTTTTTTTCAAATGCAATATCAGCGCTCACTATTTGCTCACACCTGCAATTGTTTTCACTTGTTCTCTATTGTGACGCAATTATCAATCATCATATTGAGAAAACCATGGCGTGCGCTATTTGTCTACATGAAGTAAAATACAGGGTCATGTTATGATTGACACATCGATCGTAATGAGGTCAATGGAAAATATTTTTATCAATTGATGTGGGGGAGGGAGAGAAGGGGGGTTATATATTTATTACTTAATGAATAAACTTACACATATTGTTTTTTTGTGATTATGGTTAGGGCATAATTTGAGTATCAAATATATGATATTTGTTGATTTTATAGAACCATTTTTTACATACATTTATAGTAAACTGACGTGAAAAAGTTTTATCATCTAACATGTAAACCCCTTTTGGGTAAGTCCAATTTTTGCATGAAGTTGTGACGTCACAAACAGCTGATCGGCCACACCCCCTCTTTTGATCTATCGGGTTTTACAT
>LQRL01125417.1:1569-12456 GCA_001703475.1 Hydroides elegans
TATTCTTTCCTCCCACGGAACCGTTAGCTCCATGATAACGCACACTTTGCTTTCTTTTGAAGATATGACGATGTCGGGTCAGAGGTTTGTAGGCGCGATATATTCGGGGAAGCGTAACTGTCTCTTTAGGTCTACTAGCAGTATCCAATCGTTGGCCATGGCGAGTATTCCTTAAATTATATCATAGCAATAGTCATAAGTTAATTATTATGCGACACATGATTCAAGGCATTGAAAAAAGAATATATAATTCACAGGTCACCGTTATGTTTTGTGCAATTTGTTGATAATGTTGATGTAGCAAAACCAATTTTCATAATTTTACGGATGCATGCTACAAAGGTCAAAAGTATATTTCTCGTTATTTGTTATCGAAATGTCATGTCAAACGAAGTTATTAACCAAATTAGGATAATATGCAAAAACAAAAAAAAACTGAAGTAGTTTCAAGAGTTTCCGAACCCTAATTAAGAGACGGACTCGGTGTGGTGTTCGAAACGAATTTATTAACCAAATTAAGATTATATGTAAAGGTTCATTAAAAAAACACTGAAAAAGTTCCAAAAGTTTCCGAACCCTAATCAGGAGACGGAGTCGGTGTGGGATTCGAAACGAATTTATCAACCAAATTAAGGTTATATGTAAGTTCATTTTTGAAAAAAAAAAAACTGAAGTAGTTCCTATTTTTTCCGAACCCTAATTAGGAGGCGGACTCGGTGTTGGGTTTCACATTAGCTTTCAAATTTAAAACTACAGACGATTGAACATTTACATTTTTGCCAACTTTGAACGACATAAAGATGTACCAAAACGTTGTATCTGATAAGCTTATTTTTCTGAAATATTTGTAGTTATGCTAACGTGACTTATGTCAAGGATACTCGCCTGACAAATGCGGACCCTTTTAATTTCATAAATAAAAGCTTGCAAATGGTAACATTTGAACCTTTTTATCATCCGTTTTATTTAACATTTTGATAATTTTCACTTTCCATTAAAAGTATGTCGATCTATCAATCATTTTCCGTATAATGACTCATAAATAGTAACTTTATCTTTGAATGTATATTTTTATCTATTTTGATAACGAATTTATAAAATTTTAAGCATTTTAATCACACGGCGGTGTTCATATTTTCCACGCCGTCTGAGCTGAATAATAAATCATAATCAGATTTATAAATCATACAAATATATTAATTGGAAAATTGTTTTTATGGTAATCATAATCAAATATCGATGTTTTCTAAAGTGCTTCTCATCATTTCTGATAGAACAGTTTTATTTAAAACCTTTCTCATGATCCCCTTTATTGATTTTTACCAATGTTTAGTGGGTTTCGAAATAAGACATATACTGAAATATTCTTTTTAAATAGTCTTTAAAATAATTATTTTGATTATATAACTGTAATTCCTAATAAGATATAACATAATGCGCACATGTAATACAACATCCAGTGGTGTGACGCTATGTTCCAAGATGTCCGACAAGAAATCGAGCGATGTCAAAAGGACGTTCCCATAAACATATATATCGTTGGTCAATTTCGATATTTTCATTTATTTTTTTTGGCTACGTTCGTCACCACGAATTCGAACGTAAGAATGACGTTCAACCGACGTTGATAACTGAATGGATGTTCGTCAAACGTTTATATGGACCTAAACGATAACGGTCCGTTTCGATGTCGCACACTAAGGCGACGTAGTAAAAACTACCCTACACTCTAGTTGGACGGTCGGTTCAGTATTCATTTGGATGAATCATATACGAAGAGTGCGTTAGCGTGATTGGCGTGACTAAAGAGATCCCTTTATGAAAACTTGTAAAACTAATTGCAGCGTTTTAGAACTCTTTTTATATTGTAATTTTGTTTTCACATCTAACAAAATATGTAAATTTTTACAGAGTTTAGAGGTTGGAAACCCAAATGAAAGGGTATTTCACCTCGCTCTGAAATCTGTAAAATCAAGTGACCGCACAATAATCCTTGACAGGGCTTTGCGTCCATATAAACGAAAGGACTTTCTATGTAATTAGATATTTGTTTGCTCCATTATTAATTCCGTTCGGCCTTTATGACACTCCTTTCCTGACAACTCGATGGAATAATTAATTCATAATTACACAATGGCAAAGAAAATATGTTTTTATCTGGAACATATTACACTTTGTGCCCCTTTACCTGATTATCTAGGCTATAGATGGACTAGGTGTATGTAAAAGAAGAGCACCTCACGAGCTGTTCCCCTAAAAAGGTGTTCCCCACCAAATTCCAGCTGGCTTGGAGATTTTGAGAAATTCTGTTCTAGCTTGGAGATTTTAGCAGTTTGAGGAACACCTTTTACGATATTTTCTGAATTTTTGTAACAAGAAGCGAGAATTGTTATTTAAAAATTAATTAAACTTGCTTTCAATTGTCTAATAAACTGTTATTTGCAATATATTATAAGTAGTTTAGCTATATTCAACATTTCAATTTTCTCAAAAGGTGTTTTTTTTTTTGTTCCAAGCTGGCTAGAAAAGCTGAAACTGGTCAGCTGGCTTGGAGAAAAGGAACACCTTTTTGCAAAATTTTAATGTTGAAAAAACATTATTTTGTTGTTTTTCGTATAAGTAATGTTGTTTAAAGGTGATTTAACAACTTTTTGGAAAAATTTGTCGTGGGGTGCCCTTCTGTAAAAGAACTGGTAAATCTGCTTATAGACGAGTGTATCAGTATATGTCTCCAAAAATGTTAATCACACACAAATAAAAACTTACTTTTGTAAAAGGCTACATAAACAACGTTAAATGTGTAAAAAAAATGAACACAAAAATATACACTGCATGCATTTCATTTTTTATTCAATTTATAATAATCCATATAGAATTTTACATGTAGTTTGAATGGCAAACTTATATCACAGGCAGAAATTAGGTCATATACCAAAAACCCCCTCCCTACCTATATAAAACCCCCACAGCCACACTATTATTCCCCCTCCCCCTTAGTGAGTTTTTCATATCAAAAAAGTTCAAGCTAATTTCATTATGTGTAATACAGCATTACAACATCGAGTTTACATAGCGCACTATAAGATCTAATCAATATGATTGTTGTAACATATATAATGTAAATGAAACACAAGATAATTTGAATTAGTATGTGCATGTATTTTGCTGTTTAATATAAAATAAAAACAGTTTCAATTGATTTTCTTATCGCGTTTACTTGTTTCCGAATCAACATCCTGTCCAACTATAAGTTTCTCCCTATCTCCATCATCCTCTCTATCATCTTTGCAGAAATTCATCAGTCCTTGGATACTCGACAGCAACACAGGCAAAATAAACATGGCATGACAAAACCCAAACACCATGATCAGAAACACAATTTTGAAAAACGTGCGAAATACGTATGACGCGGACGTCGACAAAATAGCCACAGCCAAAATACTCGATAGGGCCGCTTGTACAATCGGTGCGCCTAGGTAACCAAGGGCTTCTTTTGCGTTTTCCGTTGGATCCTGATTCTTGCTTATAACGTAATGATACGATATATGAGCTGCGAAATCCACTGAAAATCCTATACACATAATGAGATTGATCATGGATACAGCGTCCATGCTAACTCCCCAAAAAGCCATGAAGCCGACAACTCCTAATTCTATGGAAACCGTTGTTGTGGTTATCAATATAACGGTTACTAAGCTGGGTATGAGAATTAGTGATACAATGAACATACAGGCAACGGCGATGCCTAGGCCTTGTAGTGTGTTTGGTACTACTAAGGGAAATTGGTCAAAATATATGAAACCCAAGTAAAACGGTAGCACATTATAGTAGCTTTTCTTGAGGCGATCCCGCGTGACTAACATTACCTGGCTTTGTTCAAAGGATGTGAGAACACTCTTGCTCTGGATGAAGAACCGCGATGCTTTAATAGTCGTGTAATTATCGCCGAAAACGATATCGTCCTTGAAGAAATCAAGACCAGGCTGCGTTAAAAACTCCTCGCGTAAAATGCGAATGAATTCCTCATTGTCTAAATCGTTGACATTTCTCAGCGTCAGAATCAGATAGCGTTCAAACTCTTGTAACCAGGATATAACCGTTGTATCGTCAACAGCAAGTCTACTGATATTAAACGACTGGATCACGTTATTCACAATGGCCTGCGTTGTGTTGATTAACCCTAAAATCGGCGCCAGTTGGCTTTGATCTGACAGATCAAAGTCGATTTCCGGCACGACCTGGTCGCAGATTAACTGAAGCGTGTCGCTATTAAGCAAAGCAAGGGCATCATCTTGCGAATTAATGTTCAATCGATCAGTGACGTTATTGATGAGGTTTGTTGTGGTTGATAGTAATTCTTGTATTTGCTCAAAATTGGTGAGATCAGTCAGGTTATTGTTGAGATTATTGCTATCATCATATTTATCATAGAAATACTTCGTTCGTTTAAGCGATTGTGTCACAAATGCGATATCGTCCCTTACGCGCTGTTTCGTGTAGTCTAATTCTTCATTATATACAATCTGTATAATCGGTCCATAATCGGGTAGGAAATACTTGCGGAAATCGACATAATAATCAGCCACGTATGAGTCATCCGGAACGAGATTATCTACTTTTAGTCCTTCCTCGAGCTGAAACATACCCCATATGGCTATACTAACATAAAGCAGATACAAAATCAGAACAAGGATTCTTACGGGAATGCGCATGAGAAATGAAGCATAGTGGGTGCCCAAGAAATGGTTGAGCCAAGGCAATTTAAGCGGGGCTTCTTCTGTATTTGAGTTTTTGTTTATACTTTGAGTGTCTGAGAAACTCCATTCTTCTGGTAGTCCAGTTGGATGTTTTTCACTCTTTGATGAATAGGCATAATTAGCAGCACCTCCTAATGAATCATGATCATCAGATATTTGTTCATTTTTGTGATAAGCAGTATGTTGGTTGTGAAATGCGATTGCGTTCGATGATGATATAGGGGGCATTTTAGTTCTGTAAACCCCTATGAAACTATCCCGTAACGCATTGTAATGCGAAAACACAAGTGCCGAATTGTTTAATTCATCACTTTGAACCTCATCTGAAATAGCATCATTGGTTTGTGGCTTGGGCATGCGAACGGGTTCAACGCCCGATGGATTGGGATTCGACAAATCTTGTTGCGTTTCGATTACATCACAATCAGTCTCGCCTGGCGATTTAAATGATATTACACTTTGTGTTTTAGATGGGTCATTGATATTTTCCTCAGGCCTCCAATGAACATAATTGATCGTCTGTTGATTGTCACCATTTTCTTCATTATCCCCATTTCCATTACTATCCTCTGGATTACCATCGTTTGTCGTGTTGTTATTACTGGTTGTATTAAGTTGTGCTTCGGTGAACGAACACATATTGTTTGCCTCTTGTAGAGAATGGGTTTCACTTTGCTCTAGACCATCGCCACTTCCAACGATTTCAGAGTAAGCGTTCGACCCCGATTCCAGTTCAGTGTGATCTTCTGTTATCACACAGTCCGTACTTTTGTCATTAGTTGTATTTTCATCACTGGCCAGATCCTCCTTCAGTTTATCCAAAACTACGTTCGCCTTAACCGAGCTCGTTTGATTCGATTCTCGTGCTCCAATTTCCCATGGCATAGTACTTCCTTCCTCATTAACAGAATGCGCCATGTAGCTAGGTGGCTGTTCCTCCAGGCCAACCTTGGGATGCACTTTTCTCCCCGAAGAGTCACAACTTCCGGTTGAGATACAGCTCGATGTTTCAATGTCGTCTGCTTCTGGTTTGAAATTGTCACGTGATCCCCCGGTGCAAAACAAGCGGTAAAGTGTTGACTTGAGTGCTGTGAAATATACAAAATAATGTTATGGTAAATGGATGCAAAACTAAATATGCAAATGCTCAATATTAGGAATGTGTGTTATATTGATTATTCGAGGAAAATCTCATCAATGTTCAAAAATGTATTCATATAATCTATACACACGCATGCGCATTGTTCCGTTACATATACTTTATTTTTGACTAATATTCTCTATATAAGAGACATGTACACACAAATCTCATGTCTAAGTTATTTATAAACGTAGGTTTAATGTAATATTGGACTTACCAGCTTCTGATTTCGGCATAATCTTCCTGAACGTGACGCAATGACAATTCGCCTGTTCTCGTTTTCCCAGCAGACTCATACACGCGGCGGTGAAGGTAAGTTGGTAGGCGTAGCAGAATAGCACGCCGCACATGGAATAGGCGCAGAAGATTTGAACCGAGGCGAACGCGGACGACATGCCTGAAAAAAAAACAAAGAAATATAATTATTTTAAATGTTAACTTAGTATTATAAATTACTATTCATAAAACCATGTGTGTCTGCATGATTGCATACATGAAAGCTCAACGGATCACTAATAAATCAAATATATTTTCTATAAACCAAAAGAAACACAAATGAAATTTAATTGATTCCTTTTATGCAAAAGATAACAACTTAGTAAAGAAGCATCGCATTCGTATGCTTAAAATCAGATCTGAATAGTCGTTAATCCATGGCACATCCCAAAGACGAACACATGCCTATCAGAATCAAAATGTTCACAATTTTAATCTTTAGTCAAATATTACACATTCCGAAAGCCAAAAGTAATTGACACTGCTGCATCTTGGAGCATGCTTGCCATATTATTCACGGCCGGATATAACATGTACATTTTTAGATCATTCTAAAAACCCACCAATGCCGAAAGCGAGTGCATCTGTAACGGAAGTGATGGTGATTGACACAGCGGCGTCCTGAAGTGTGCGCGCCATGCGACCCTCGACCGAGTGAACGTAGCTTGTGTACCGCCAGGCCGAGACGAGGATGTACATGTCGTCTAGACCGATGCCTAAAATATAAGAAACGGAATTGATTGCTTTGTCTAATTGGTAGATATTAAAATGATATTCATTGCATAAACAAGACGAAAATATAACCATATATACCTTTATTGATGAAATTGGTGTTTGCTTCGAATATGAATATGATCCATATCGGTATATTTTGTAACGGACCTTAAAACCAACATGCACCATTTCGATTGCCACATACGCCAGCCCCAATTATTACAATATGTACAGATGTCTCTACGAAAAAATGTTATATTTGACTAAATGAAATCAGCTATTATGAAGAGTACCTCACGAGCTGTTCCCCAAAAAAGGTGTTCCCCACTAAATTCCAGCTGGCTTGGAGATTTTGAGAAAATCTGTTCTAGCTTGGAGATTTTAGCAGTTTGAGGAACACATTTTTCGACATTTTCTTAATTTTCATAATAAGAAGCGAGAATTTTTATATCAAAATTAATAAAACTTGCTTTCTTTTGTCTAATAAACTGTAATTTGCAATATATTATAAGTAATTTAGCTATATTCAACATTTCAATTTTCTCAAAAGGTGTTCCTTTTATGTTCCAAGTTGGCTAGAGAAGGAGAAACTGCCCAGCTGGCTTGGAAAAAAGGAACACCTTTTTGCAAAATTTCTATGTTCAAAAAACATTATTTTGTTGCTTTTCGTAATAGTAATGTTGTTTAAAGGTGATTTAACAACTTTTTTAAAATTGTGTCGTGGGGTGCCCTTCTATTATGTCCGGTGGTGCGTTGCAACGCCGTATTTTTACTTAGTCTATATATGTTACGGCATACGACAATGTGTAAATATCATCAAAAATCATATCTAAACAAGCAACCAACTCACCTATGACAAGAAACGGCACAATACCAACGGGACTTGCAAACGGCACTCCAATAAAAATTAACAACCCCAACGACGAAGCCGCTGCTAACCCAGAGGCCAGCAACCCCGCGAGTGCCACATAGGGTTTCGCTCGCACCCAATCCAGCATGAGCACCGAGCCCATGGCAAAGAGAGACATGGTGGCAAACGTAACGAAGAACATGACGAATATCTCGTCGATGGAACGCTCGAATTCCTGCTCGAGTGATAAAGACGTACGGAATGTTATGGTGATGTGGTTGGATTTGTATTTGAGCAGTTCGTCGCGTACGGCGTTGATCCATATTTCGGAGCGGCGGGCGTCGGAGCGTTTGTTGTAGCGAACAAAATATGAGAGTTGTACGGCTCGTGCGGAGATGAGATTGTGATTGGTATCCGTTTCAACACCTCCAATTTCACCGGATAAATAGGAGCGATCGGTAGGTAGGAAATGAACGGGAAATGTAATGTTGACGTCGGAGAGACTTTGGTTGCTGAATATTTTAAGAAACGACGTTTCAACGCATTCGCCATGCCAGCCACAGCATATATCACCGTATTGAATCCTCCGCCCATTCAATTTGGCCTTGACACCTGTTATGACGTCATTTAACTCAAACACCTTAGGAATAATCGCATCCGTCAACACATTATCGCCATCTTTGTGCTTGATAATCACATTGATATATCCCTGATCACGTGTCAATCGTATCGCTGAAAAACCATTTTCCTCATCCATGTCAAACACGCGTTCTACTACAGCGCGTTCGTGCTTACTGGGTGCGTTCACCGGCGTATACAGTTCCTCGATGTTTCGCGTCAATTCCAGTTGAAGGAGACCCAAACCGAGGCAAATGGAGAGGATCGGCGAAATGATTAGGAAGGGCCATGGACAGTGCGTGACGAGGCGACCGTAGCGGGAGAATTGCGCTGATAAGGAGGCGGGGACTATATCGCGCCGCATTGTTGGTGGATGGGAAGGGTGTTCTATGTGAAGAAAAATAATGATTGAGGGTATGAGTTTATAAAGATATGTGTCACCGATATGTATATGCATAAGATACTTTAAATAAAAATATATTCATATGCTATCGTTATTTATATACTAACGATAGGTCTGTTTTTAAAGATAACCTATAGTGAGTCCAATCTTTAATTTTGAAGTAAATACCTCATATTCTTAGTGAGTTATAACATTTCACTTGTATTTGGTTGTTGAATGCTTTAGTAGTGTATTACAAAAATGTTTTTAAATGTCATAAATATGCATCGAAATCGTATCCTTGACATCATATTTGTTGTTCATAAAAATGCATGTTACTGAGATTTTAAACAAAAAAATATTATACATACCTTTCCCAAGTTACGGTTGTTTCTCCTTGATTATTGTCCCAAAGGGTAATGAAATGGGGTAATATATTTTCCTACATATCAACATTTATATTTTTCGACTTAAATTTAAACATTCGGTAAAAACATTACTTTACCAAAATACTTAATTATGCCATAAGCTTTATGTTATGGATAACCTTAACCACCTCTCAAGTGCATGCGAACCAACCGAAATCAAATATTTATCCACTTACAATGAGTTATATTTTGAGTAAATCTGTTCCAGAAGTTTTCTCTGACGTTCTCTATTTTCGTCGAATGACCACTGACGCACTTAACAGGGCAGTATGTATAACTTCATTAATGGATTAACTATGATATTTTCCAATAATATCCTCCATGTCCTATCATTTTAGATTTTGCAATTTGTACTTTTATAAATAGAGAAAAAAAGATACGTTATAATAATTTATTTATTCATCAAATATTTTCCAGGCTTTTTATGTTAATCTATAAACAATTTTCTATTAATTATTTTAAAACGTCTGTTATAATAAAAACGTAGGTTCGTGGAGTATATGTATCATCAAGTCGAACAGGATTAATAACTATTATATTACATAAATTGGAATTTCATCATGAGCAAAAGAGGATTAATTAATATCTATGCCTAGTCCATTCAATGTGTTAATCCTCAGATCCATATAACAATCTGTTGATCCATGAAAATGGTATGAATACTGAGTATAGTAAACAATCAGTGAAACTCGTGTCCTTAATCCCGCGTTTCTATTTGCATACTCTGTGTTTTGGATCCAGATCGGACACTCGGCATAATCTGGTGTCCATTTCCATTGCACGAATTAATAAGTAGAGTTCTTTTATATAATGTAAACTATTCTCATCTGATTACATATGAGGTGTTATTAGATTCGTTATTCAATGACCCAATTTTTCCTCTGGCCTTTTCTAAATATGCTGAATTTATAATAGGGATTGTAGGTTATATAGAAAAATATTAACTTTTTGTTTAAAATGCGTCACACGCGCATTTTTTTCATAAACATTCATAAGCTGTGTTGCAAGAATTTGGTTGTTATGGGAGATTTCAATGCCCGAGTTGGCAGTACAGATGGAAGATTTACTTTTCACAAAGAAACCAACAGAAACGGAGAAAAACTTGTGGAATTTACTCAAGAATTCGCTCTGGAAATATGTAACACCTCGTTCCAAAAGCCCAAATCAAAGCTATGGAGTCATCAATCACCAAACGGAGACAAGTACCAGTTCGATTATATTTTGATACGGAGAAAATGGAGAAACAGCGTCAAAGATGCCCAGGCATACAACAACTTTGCTAGCATTGGATCGGATCATAGAATAGTTTCTGCAAAAGTAAGATTAAGCCTCCGATGGAATCATAAAGGCACAATAAGAAAAATAAGATACGACTGGAAAATGCTCAAGGAAGACGATGAACTGCAGGAGAGATACACACTAACTGTAAAGAATCGATTTCACGCTCTGACCAATGAAAACGAGTCAGTCACCGAAGAGTATGAGCGCTTTATCAGAGCAACTGAGGAAGCGGCAAAAGAGGTCCTTCCACAAATAAAAGGCACAAGGAGACAACAAAGAAGCGATGATATAAGACTTAACAGAGACAGAGAAGTTGTAGAAGAAGCCTTCGACAAATATCAACAAAATCCTGATGAATCATCCAGGGAATTACTAAGAAAAGCACGCACAAACCTATACGAGAAGTATGATGAGATAGAGGAGGAAAATATTTCTATGAA
>LQRL01125419.1:0-26500 GCA_001703475.1 Hydroides elegans
TATCTTCTCAGTCATCACATTTGTTTTCATTTTTTGACTTATTATATCTCGATTGAATAAAATATATCCTGAATAGTGATATATAGATTTGGTTTCATATTTTGAATATACTTTTAAAAGTGCAAAATATTAATCATATCTTTTTTATTTTCTTTATATATCAGAAATATGGTAACGTTTTAATTCCAATCTAATTATTTGTTCATATCAACCGCTTGTAAGCAAACATATCAACGTCACCGATTGAATAAACTTGCCTGAAATACAACTACTCTATAGAGATAACACGGAAAGAACGTTCCCCAGAAAGATCCAGCGACAAGTAAGATCAACCTAGCAATCAAATGATTGTGTATTCATATTATGATGAAACGATATACAATTTAAGCATATACAATCCCAGTATGCAAATGACTATATCATTATATATCAATATGATTTTGATACTTGTCTAATAAAAAAAAAGGAATCAGAATACGCAAGTTGTTGAAAACTAAATGAATTGTTAACCAACGTTAATTTTAGAAACCATGCATACTTTAAAAGACTACCTACCTTACACCTCTCTTAGCTGCACGTTTTCGTGCAACTGACTCCATGTTAGTAGCGCCTTGAGCGGGTCCGACATCTACGTTTTTAATCAGTTTGGTAATGTGGTGAATGCTAAATATTGTGGCCACTATTGACGGTACAAAGTACACGACAAATTGAAAGATGCTATGAAAAGCTTGATCTTTGAGTTGGCAAAGAGCAACGAGAGGCTCTAACTCTCGCCCATACATGATTTCGGTGGCAAATATGTATATTTGCGAAAATGATATCAAAACAACCGTTAAAGACACGACAGATTTCGCAGTGACCCATCTCTGATAGACAAAGGGTTTGCAGAAATATAAGTAGCGCTCTATGGCCACAACAGCTGTAAATTGAGCGGTTGAGAAGAATAGGGCCAAGCCGAAATCGCTACTGTAGCATACAAATCGTGATGAAATGCCTTTGCCAAAGTGATCATGGATAATGTAATGTAGAATTAATCCCCACGCAAACGTGATATCCAATAGAGCACACGTTGATTTAACATACATATATGGTATGTGAAACTGGTGATACTTTTTTGTCAAGTAAATGACGGATGCATTGAGAGCTGTAGAGGGAATGAGAACGGATATGAGATAAATTGTCATGACAATGCGGTCATAATTTAAAAACTCTGGAGGGATGAGGTTACCAGCAAAACCTCATCAAATGTAAATGTTGATTCGTCTTGATGCAATGTTGTCAAACCAAAAAGTTCATCCATATTTGATATATGTGTCGGATCTGTCAATAAAGACGCCGAGAAAATTAATAATGTGATAGATGATTCGTAGTTATATCTAATTAAAAATAATAATTATGATGGATGTATTAGTAAAATACTGCATATTATAACATAAATCCTATGATTAAACTGCAATACCCTTATTAATTATTGTTAAATTATCATAAATATATCCTACAATGCTATAGATAAGATTATTTGACTATTGATATCTTGCTAGCTAGGATATCGCGTTAGGATATAATATTATAAATCTCCACATTCATTTAATTGATTAATTAATGGAAGAAGTCAAAATAAAATATATAATGAAATCTCTGAACTATCTAAAATGATTTGGCAATATTCGTCTATTGGAATTATGATTTGTAAATATTAGAAATTAACACCACTAAGTTAAAGTAAAACAAAGTAAAAATTTGATTATATCATATTTTTATAGTTATAATTAGTTGTATAACTTTAAACAAAAAATATATATTCCGAATCATCTTTATGTACAATACATTCAAATGATGATAAGAAACCAGCTCTAAAGACTCTTTATACAATGCACATGTGTTTTTTCATCTGCATTATCATTTTCAGAAATATTTTTACTATATTTGCAAATTTTGAGATACTTTATCCTAGCCCATATATTTATTTTATCCGTTTTTTTTAATGATCGTTTTTTTTTTCTAAGACAGACAAAATATGGTGAATTTATGTTATTTATTTAAACTTCAAAGAGCAATATGAAAAATGAAAATATTTTCAATTTCATATTCAATTTTCAAATATAACTTTCTCAGTAATATGAATGAGAACTTTACAATTCATGGTTAATGTATATAAATATCAAAGAAACATAGTGCGAATTTTCATTGATTATGAAACGTGTTCTTGTAAAATGAATAAGCTAAACATGTTATAAAGCTAATACTTGTTTACCAAATATGTTGATATATTTGCCTACCGTATAACATGAATACTATAACATTGGAAACCCGTTTGTTTAAAAGTCACCTGAAGAAACCAGACAAAATGAAAAATTTGTAATTCTTATTTTGTAAACATTGGAATGAATTATTATATTTTCATGAATTTCCATATAAAATTTGCCAAATATATAATGTACCCGTTTTGAATGTTATGGTTAGACATACAATATTTTGAATTCAATTAAAACACATCTTACCTTCAAAAGGAGTATTTGGATTTGCTGAAATGAATCTATACATATACGCAAACGATTAAGAATGTTTTATCACATCACTTATTCAAAAACACACTGAAATCAACCTTGCAGCACGCACTTATGTTTATACATATTATGTATGACATGAATATCGCCGCTCTATTTATATCATAATATTAATTATTTCTTGAATGTAAACTAAATTATAATGCCATACTGTTCTTCCTTGTATTCCAGCCTAATCACAAACATATTTTAATCATGTATATACAATTAACACTACATCAGTGTTAAATATAATGATATATGAGTATTAATTATTTCTAATTTAGTTATCCATTTAAAATGAAATTATTCTTACAATCACTATAGAACGAGCAGCGTGATAAAGCATTTATGTCACTATGAATTGGATCCTCATGCAACGTATAATAACCCAACGTACAAGATTGGGCTAATTTGATTCAAAACAACGCTGCTTGGTTGCTAGAGATCACCCAAATTGCCTCCAGTAAGATAAGTACACTTCTACATAAATCATAGTTGTTATTTGTAGAGATGATTGTCCGAGAAACGGAAGTAGTTACAAGGCATAATGTTAATGATATACAATTGATTCCATATTTACCACACAAGGATAGTTCAAGTTATATTATGTTGCTGTTAGTATTACAATAACACGGTATATAATATGATAATAGAACTCGGCCTCGAAACGAACTCGGCCCATTTTTTTTCAAACTCGGCACGTTTTCAATCTCGGCCCGTTTTGTTTATAATACAAACTCGGCCTTTTTTCAATCTCGGCCCGTTTTTTATTAACATAAGCTTTGAGTTAAGGATTATGATTGATGTTTTGCGAATCATATATAAAGAAAAAGCTTTTTGTGTGAGGGATTAAGGATAGGGATTTACTTTGATATTAGGGTGCTTTGTGTTCAGTGTCAGCACCATAAAACAGATCAACAAATTTATTGGAAGCATAATGAAAAGACTTATATTTCGTTTGAACTTTATTTGTCTACAATATCTCGTATACATGTTATTCAAATGCAATACCATATACATAAATAATGAAATGATAATACAAATATTTATAAAATCAAATAAGAAAAATAATCAGAATAAACAAAATCATACAATCACAGATCAATTCCTAAATCTTTTAACATATGTTAATATATAATCTTATATTAATATATAATCATCTTCAATCACTTGTTTGTGTTTTAGAGCATTTCGATAATCATCAGCACAAACACTTGATCTACATGTTCGATGTTGCCATTTTAGGAAACTTCGACATTGCAACATATGTTGTTTTGGTCTAATTTCACAATCGCAGTGTATGCACGTTACATCCATGTTGATATTTCAATAATTCATCAATTATTCCTTCACAATGTCAAACTTTGATATGAATGACAATGACCGATTTTCATGCCTTTTTATATAAGAAGACATCCCTAATTGCAATTTTAATGTAAGCACGTATTGTAAAGAAAATAAAAGATAGTTTCATGCCGAATAAGAATAGATGCAAGTTGATGAAAGACCTATTTTATGTATCATATCGAGCAAATCAAGAACACCAGTCAAAGGCCTTTCATATATATCAAACAACACCAAAACACTAAGAAGTGCAACATCAAAATAATGAAAGAGACTGAATATGATTGCAATTAGGTTCGAATACTAAAATGCAATTTAAATGTAATTGCAATATAACATTTAAACGTGTACTCCGAAATCTCAAAGCGCATCGCGATTGCAATTAAAAAATATCAAACGCCTTCCAAGGGATTCAATTGTGATCATGATATTTGGGAAAGTTTCACACGAATGAGATATCAAAATTAAA
The DNA here is from genome assembly GCA_001703475.1 of Hydroides elegans. Lineage (NCBI taxonomy): Eukaryota > Metazoa > Annelida > Polychaeta > Sabellida > Serpulidae > Hydroides > Hydroides elegans. Next base: position 4,363 of record LQRL01125419.1, read on the forward strand.
TCCTAAGAAACAATTTAAATCAAAGTGCATCGTGATTGTAATTTATAAATTGAAAGGTTTGATAAGTCTGTTTTCATAATATATATAACTATTAGCATTATTGTGACATAGCAAGAAAATATTGTTTTAACACACATTTGATATAATAGAGTAAGAAGGAATATCTAATATTTAATAACCTATTCATAATTGAGAAAAAACGGGTCGAGTTTGTTTTCGAAAGAGGGAGGCCGAGTTCGCAATCGGGCCGAGTTTGAAGAACAATAAAATTGGGCCGAGTTCGAAAGGGGGCTGAGATTGAAAGGGGGACGAGATGTCTAGAATTCGAATGTTGGTGTAATCCGCAACATCTTAACAATGCCTATTTAATTTGTTAAGCCATTCGGGTGTGTACTATCTTTTCCACTCGAACATTATAATTATTTAGGCGCGCGCCCACTGACACGAGTACGAGTACGAGAACTAGATCGAATACGAATGCGAGAGGAAATTTGGACGTTTTTGCAATGTTTCACAAGTATGTTAGTTAAAGTGATTGGTTGAAAGCCGTATAAAAGAAGGGCACCCCACTACTTAATTTTTAGAAAGTGTTAATTTGAGCATTGAACCAATTGATACATTGAAATATACAATAATTAATCAAATCTAGAAGAGCAATTTTTGCAAAAATGTGTTTCTATAGTTGTAGCTAGCTGGTCTCATTGCGCTCATCTAAGCAGCTAGAATCCGGCGAGTAAATAGTGTTATGTTATACATATTTTTGCTATCATTTCTCTTTAGAACGCGTAGCTATATGATTTTGATTAAAAAGAAATGAACATTTTAGATTGGATTGGTAAAAAAAGAAAATTGTTGAAAAAACTGTTCCATTTATTCTTGTAGCTAGATCGCATTTTCGAAACTGTGTAGCTTAGCTTGATCATTTATCAAAAGAACCACCTTTTTCAGGAACACCTCGTGGGGTGCTCTTCTATAAAATGTATGTGTTTTTTAACCAACAACACACATACTTTTCAAGCATTGCAAACAACGTCCAAATTTCCTCTCGCATTCGTATTCGTTCTCGTTTTCGTACTCGTACTCGTGTCAGTGGGCGCGCGCCTTCAGGGTCGTGTTATAATATTATTGTCACAATATTTTTTAAGAATATGTTAAAATGACAAATATTCTACTATTGTACTTTTGAAGTGCATATGTGCATATGTAACATGGTGCATACTAAGATATCGTTACCAATTTTTGATAGGTTTACGATAAATTCTAATACATATTAGTTGCTATACTGATGTCCTGGATGTCCGTTTGAATATATCATATTTGAAAAACTTTAAATATCATTTTGTCACTTGCCATTCGCCGTTACGTTTTGCATTCTTTTTTTTTAACATTTAATGTATTTATATTAATTTCTCTTAATATACAATTCTATTATTGCATGATTATGTATTTTTGCTTAAATTTACATGAATTGAGCAATATTACATTTGTTTGGTCCTATTTATAAACTATTTATAAACTTATAGTGATCCGGATGCTGAATGTTGGTACGTCATTCATTTCACACCATTCATTATTTCTTGCAATGTAAACCATATGATATCATTTACTTGTCTTACGCTTGTTTGTCAGCCTAATTTCATAAACTTTGCTAATAATGATGATATATGATTATAAATTGCAAGTGTTTCAAATGACAATGTAAGGTTATATGCCATTAACATGGCAGAATTATGGCCATACGATGAGCATAACACTATCATATTTATGTATGTCATGTGAAACCAAGACAAGCCTAATCTCATATAATAAGTACATCGTGTGAGATTCTGATTTCAAGCAACGTCGCAGGTTGCTATTGTGGATCGCCAATTTACATCACCGTTAGCTTTTCGTGCTGGATGGTAAATCACTATTGACTACACCGAATTAAACCAGCGTCTTAAGCCTAAATTTCGATATAATTGCTTTTCAGATCATTCAAATAGTGTATAATTGAGTTATATGAAGGCTAAACACTAGATCATTATTCCTTATTAATATCCATCGGCGTCACCAGTCGTCAAGAAGAAAAAAACTTTTGGCACAGAACATATTCCCTATTGGTATCTTGCAATGTTTCTGTGAAACCATTAGAGTCTATAACCAATTTATATATGCTATACTTAAATTGCTTAGAAATTTACTACCGCCTACTCGCCCAAGTTAATATGAGTATAGTTATGAAAACAAAACATATAAAATAGAATATGTCCAAATACAATGTGATTTTAGAACGACTTCGTTCATGTAAGATAAGCTGTATATAGAAAAACATGTATTAAGAAACGGCTCAGATGGACGTATGTTCGTATCAATTATTTGAATAGCATAGTATGGCAATTGGATCATAATTGTTCCTAAAATGATACGTTATTAAAAAAAAACATTTTCACGCTCGAAGTCTGTGAACAGAGTGTGTTCGGTTTTTTTTAATACACGTCACGTTTAGACCCCATTTACATAAAACAAGTAATTTTGAAGTCGTACATTTCAATTGTTACTGATTTAGGGGTTTTTTTAAAAAAGAATTGTGCGCTGTCGCTCTATCCTTGCAATTTTCCTTTCCGTTGTATGTAAGAATTTAAAAGACAGTACGGACATACATTAACCTGGAAGTGACTGAAACTGAAGTTGGTTCGCATAATTAGCGAAATTGGTTTAATCTATTTATTTATTGGTACATTTCTTATTTTTGTACTTCTCACTTTGCAAGATTCGTTTCCACTACGTTTCAATAGGAGAAGTCGGGTTTAGGTCATTGTTGTTTGGTTTACGGACGGCACTAGAATCTGTACACTTCCTATACATTAATTCTTCACTATCAGTCAAATGTACAAATAATAACGTTCTCTCAGAATAGCCTCGATTTCAAATTAGAGTAGTGATAAGGTACAGTCAACCCACTCCTAATTGGACAGCTGATACGAATAGACGAATAAACGAACAAGAATAACCGAATGAACGAAGACAAATAAACGAAAAAATTGATACGCATAAAAGAATAACCGATTAACCAGATAAATGAAAAAAAAAACGAATTACCGAACAACCGAATAAACGCACAACCGAACAACCAAACAACCGAATAACCGAATAAACGATATGAAGGGTATAAATAGGAAAGCATGGGGTCATTGATCAATTTTTCAAAATGCCTCATTGGAACTTCGAAAAGCTGCGATTTACATTAGAGATGAGGGAAGGTCTGCTGAAAACATTAGAAAATATTTCGTATCCCATCCCGTTTTTAAGATGAAGTATTAAAATGCATTCCAAATCATAGCAATAATGTCCTTCTTTTGTTAAAAAAAAATCTCACCATGTGAAAACATGGCAAAAACCACTCGTTTTATATAATATTAAATATATTGGCTAAATAGAATGACTGAACTAAGTGTAAAGTATTTATGTCTACTTCATTTCAATCATCTTAATTGACACATTGGCGATTAATTGGAGATTGGATATGATTTATTCAATTTGAATCACAAATCTAAACCTATTGAAAAAAAACATTGTTAATGAGCTAAAGAGAGGACACATTTGTTTTAGGACGGAGGGGCGTTACTTTACCATGCAGACATCATCATGTAAATTGTAAAAATTTTCGACCGAGATGAGAATCTTGCGCAAGAATATTAGTATCTTAGTCTCGAATATGTTATCAAAAAAGACTAATCAAATTTTATACGAATAACCGAACAACCAAACAACCGAATAAACAAATAACCGAATAACCGAAAAACCGAAAAACCTAATAATCGATAAACGAATAAACGAAAAAATTGATACCGCAAAGTTTGACATGAAAGATTTTGTTTACGATAGACTTGAGCTTGTAGGGGCTAGAGCTTTTGAACAGGGACAGGGACTTGGTTATAGGAACAGGGACAGGGACTTGGTTATAGGCTCAAATGAAAGGTCTTGGTCTGTAGATGTGCCTTTTGACCACACCCGATCGGAAGTTGTTAATTGTCCAAAATTAGCGGTTTTTATAGAAAAAAATATTTAAAATCTACAAAAAACGTACTCCTTCGAGTTTAAGGGCGGTTGGGGCCTACTCGTGTTTCACAAATACTTCCTTGTTAAACATGATTTACTATTCCATTATATTTGAATGCATTATATCTTTACAAAGCATTGATGGTTGATAAAAAACTTGATGATTGACAACAATGATATTTGGATCACATTGTTTATGACAATTTACAAGTATACTTTTTACTTTTACATGTGTATTTCAATCATTCCTCAATATTTCTTTATAAAATATTTTCAATACACATTGAATCTGTAAACATAACAGAAGAGTCCTTTTTCCTTTGATGGACACTTTTTACGAAATTTTTACTATGACTTTGAATAGACAAGTTATTTTTATATCAATCTATATGCATTTTTATTTCGGGGTAACTTTATTATTTGACTTTTAGTTGTTAACAAACAAAACCATTAAATTCTTTAGAATTGGAATGTGCGGGTAAGTTAAAGCATTGCAGCTAAAAAAGACTTTTTTTAATAAACGGACACTTGTCGTTATGTTACTTAAAAATGGCTATAGAGCCATTTTTTATGTTTCATGTTTTTGGCTATAGCGGAAAGGACGAATTAGTTTTATTTAGCTCTTTTATTTAGCTCTTTAGCTCTACATAGTCTATAAAGACAAGAATATATAAATTAAAACCCAGCACTTGCACATGGTCATTTATCTATAATTATAGTCTAGTAGTGACTAGAACTAGTCTAGCGGAAAATGGTTTATGATAGGGGAGTCATGTTGATATATTTTAAGTAATGTTTTAAAACACTGACCTTGAGCGGCTTCACAATGGTTAAATAGTGAGTATCCATTAAATGAGTCAAATTGGAAGTGTCTATTAATTGAGAAACGCCTCTATATTTTGTATAATATGGAATTTTTTTCATGTTTACATTTTTTTATATATTACGTTAATATTGCACCGAATACCTCGGCAACGGAAACTATTCAGATAAGCACTATTTTAATAATGTGTGGGTCAAAATGAAATGAATATCCCTTTCTTTTTCGTAGTATTTGATAGGCTGCGTCATACAAAGCATTGAGCTTTCTTTGTAGAATCAATGCAACTTTTAATTTCCTTTTACGTACATTTGTTCATTTTGTATAAATATCTTTTGACCGGTATACGTTGAGAAAATGAAATTATCAAATAATAATAAAATCGTATAAGCTTAACATAATGCTTAGGTGTTACTTATTTGGCCGAGACGATCAATAAGTAAATCTTTGCTATATGTTGTTTAATTTCGGAAGCAGACAATGAATACATGTTCTATTTTGTTTATACAATCTAATTATCTATTTCGATAATAAGTTGAATTTGAAATTTTTAGGAATGTTTGAATGATAACATGGTTAAATGGCTAGGTTAATTGATTTGAAGGAAATCGCCTCGTCGATTTGTCGCGAGCGAAAAAAATATAAACACGCCCTAAGGAAGGAATCTGGCGTTTTTGCTTAAATATGAATGTTGACTTGGAGTTTGGGGATAAAATGACGTCTGATATACATGCCTTGATTTATAATAAATATGTTCATGTATATAAGTGATGAAACTAGGAAAATACGTTTGTGGCATGGCTATCAATATCACATATGTAAATATTCATATATCTATTTTTTATACATTCGTCTGTATTTGATTTAATTTTTTAAATGTTTAAGTGTGTGGCTTTTCAATTAAAAAGATGGCAAAATATATATCAATATCAAACTGTTTTAACAGAAAATTAAAAATAAAAATGACTTTGAAATACACAGATCATAAATTAGTTTGCACTCATAATGGTAAACTATAAAATGTTAGATAAAGAACGACATTTATAAGTTATACAGATATGATTTTAAGCATGCATGTAGCTTCTTAACACTACTTGCTTCAGTTAGATTGTTTAAAGATAAGCATAAAGAGTCGTTACCCTTACATTTATCACATCTCGCAGAGATTATATTTGGCTATTTCAGATTTTGACTCTTGTGTTTATCGATAACAATATCAACATCTCGTATATTTCATTGATTAAATTCATATTAATTTGATCTTAAATATTTTTAGATGCCGAATGATATTTTGTTTTCTTCAATAACTTTTAAATTTCTCAATCTTTTTGAAAACAAGAAATACACTCTTATTTTTCCTAATTTTATCCGCATCGCTCCAAGCTTTATCACAGTTTTCGAATGCACATATCAATAGTAAAAAAGCGAAATGCATGTATTTTTGCCCATAGTGCTTATACATTGTAATGCACTGTGTTACATGGTTATGCCTTGATCAGCAAACAGCATAAACAAATCATGTCAGGCGGGGTGCTCTCAAATTTCAATTTCGATCATAACATTGATATGGATATAATATACATTAAGATTTTGATAGATGTTAGTGGAATACATAGAATTTATTAAATTGAATTTAGGTTTATCGTTTTAGTTATCACAGTATCTTATAATACAGTTGTCTATTGAACGCCTTAAAACTTAAACTTGAAAATTTGAGCATTGGTGTAGTGATGCCGGATGTAATTTTAGACGTATTTTAGCCTTTGAGATCTGACATTCACAATAAATGGTAAATGAATATCTCATTTTCTTACGTAATATGCCGTTTGATAAAAGGTAGTCCATAGCGGGTAGTTATCAACTTAACGCTTAGAGGACGTCTTAATTTGGAAGGCCCGGATATCCGAAGGTTCGTATGTTAGAAGGTCCACATGTTCAAAGGTGCGGATGTCCTAAAGTCCGGATGTCCGAAGGTTCAATTATCAGACGATACACATTGACAATCAATTCATGTTTGTGACTTATAATGGAAATCATACTCTCAACCTACCTCCCGACCCTCCCCCAACCCCAAGGATATATAAGTATATATAAACTTTGAGAACTCTTTTCCCTTGGAGTGGGGGAGGGTCGGGAAGAGGGAATGGGTATATTTCTATTATCACTCATAAAAAATATTTGTATCTTCTGATAATCAAACCTTCCGAACCTTCGGACGTCTGACATGGAATAGAAAGAAATATACCGTTTTTACATATATCTAGGCGATGATACTTACTAAGACAAGTATCAAAAATTATTTTCGATGTTTGTATGAATCTAGTATAAGGTGCGGAGAAGTTAGAAAATATATTTTTTTATTAAAATGCAATTGTCGTTATCCTGATAAACATTTCGTTCAAATGCCTTTACCAAGCTATGCCTGATAGACTGTAAGATATATTGCTTGTCATAATTATAAACACCTATCTAGACATGGATGGTTGTCTGTACACGGCTGTTTATTCTCACTCAAAATTGACCCTTTTAGTTTTTTTTGCTGCCATCAATTTCTCACATTTAAGCAACCCCACTTTTTATTTACATAAGGATTAACCATGCATGTTTTGTGCTGTTTATGCATAAAATTCGGTAAAAAATCTTGATTTTCGACCATCTTTACACTGTATTTTAAAATAGTTGCCCCATGTCAATATTTCTGCAATTAACATATGTGATAGATCTAAGTAAGCTTATTTTAATGGTATAAGTCATATATCCCATCCATTGCAATTAATGCCCAAATCGACCACGTAAAAAGAGTGCAAACACTAGAAATTATACCCTCATTAATTAAAGATTCATAGACAATGTAAATTGAAGTTCCTCATACTGGAAAGCATTCCTTCAGATCATCATTACGTTTTTTAAAATAAAAATCACGCTTTGTTTTTTATTTCAAAGAACTATTTAAAGGCGAGATAATTTATGATCCACCTCAAAGGAGGATTATGCTTTGATGCTTGTTTAATTCATACACATTTATTGCCACAAAGGCAACTTTACATCGTGTTAAATAATCCACTTAAATGTGAATATCATTATAAGAACGACTGCATATTTAGCCTATAATTATTATTTTGACATGACCACAACGTATGGGATGAATTGCAATTTATTAAGCTAATCGAATATAACATTTAGGCAAAGATAATTTCCAGGCCTTATGAATGCAAGTCATTTATGTCCATAAAATACATTTAGCTAAAATGATAATGAATTAAATTATATGATAAGTTCAATGAAAATGTCTGTCATCGAAAAGCAACAATATATTTTTTCAACATATTGAAAATAGTTTAGGACATAACTATGGACCACTAAAGTCAAATAATGATTATGATCCCATGTAACTTGAATAATTTTAGTACTAAGGACGGTCAATTTTGAAAATGCGATGCAGTTAAACGAGGATAAAATAATTATTATTACCATTACCATATTAAATTTTATATCAGAATAAAGATAAATTAATGCTGAATCATAGGATGTAAAAATTATTCATTTATGTTATAGTTAAGTATAATAAAACGAAATTCAAAGATCACTGAAATCATTATTTTTCAATAAGAGTAAAAGCGATTTCGTTACAATTTTTATGCTCGATTTTCGTATGTTAATCGTAATGGAGGGGGTTAGTGAAATACAAAGCCGGTGTAAGACTATATTGAAAATATATTTACAAAAAGAATTTTTAAAATTCACATGGGGCAACCCATTAAAATCATCAGGTAAAGTTGATGAAAATTTGGGAAAAATCGCGATTTTATAGCATAAGTCCGCAGATAACAAGCTTATGTAAATATAAAAAGAGGTGGCGCGTCGTGGTCCTCGGCAAGGGATTAACTATCTCGAAAAAAACTAAAGGGTCCTGGTGTAAACAGCCGTGTGTAATATATTGAAGGAACCACATACTGATACTGCAGTCAACGCTGAAACTCTAATGGCCGGTTGCACTCCTCGGTGTAAACCCCAAGCAACCCTAGACCGCTGTTTAAACACTGGTTAATATTACTTCCAGAGGCCAAAAATTGATATTTTGATTATCATTGTTTAGCTGGTTCATACTGATTTTCTTTTCGCTTGAAGCTTTGAGCTTGGAGCATAAAAAATGTTTAGTGTCAAAATGTTTTTGAGGTAATAGTACCGTTGCTTTGTTTGATATTTGTACTCACATCCTTATGAATATAAAGGTCATATGATGAATATAAAAAACCTGGTATTTATCTATTATTGTTGAGCTGATTCATACTGATTTTGTTCGCTAATTAATAATTGAAGAGCTTAGAGTATAACTATGTCTAGTGCCAAAAATGTTTTTAAGCTAACAGTACAGTCGCTTTGTGTGAAATATGTACTCACATCCTTATGAATGTAAAAGTCACATGATGAATATCAATTACAAAATGAAATATTTTAATATTATTTTATACTGATAACAAAAGTTCAATACATTTTTGGATGTGATTTGTGTGTATAAAATAGTCAATTGCAATTAATTTGTGATCCAAATACAAATTACATACCCATACAAAACTGGATATGTTCAGTGCATTAACATGTCTTATGCAAAAGACATGTGAAATGCACATGTTTTCTATATATCAGATATACATTAAGTGCATTGAGCATAAACATGTATTTATTGTACTAAACATGTGATAATTTACTATGACAATGTGCAAGTTTTAAATCCTTTTTTTCTCAAAACAGAAATATTGTACTAGACAGGTTTATGTTCTAAACTCTTCAGTAATTCGAGCAGCGCCGTCGACGTCAGGTTCAGGTATCCCAAAGGATATGCATGCTGACATCGAGTTAGAGGATAAAATGGCGTCTAAAATACATGCCTTGATATCTAATAGATATATGACAAGTTGGTAAAACTAGGAAAATGTATGTGTGTGTCATGGTTGTAAATATTACATGTAAAAATATTTATATATTCATTTATTTTTTGTTGCTGATACATTTCTCTGTATTTGGTTTCATTTTTAAGAAAGCATGTTTAAGTATGTAACTTTGCAATTAAAAAAATTATATAAACATATCAACATTAAACTAATGTTTAAACGGAAAAATAGAAGAAAAAAGACTTTGAAATACAAATAAATTATAAATGTTTTGCACTCGTTATGGTAAACTATAAGATGCAAGATAAAGAGCGACATTTGCAAGGTATACAGATTATTGAACTGCAGCTCAAATCGAGAAATTTTATTTTTCTTCAAAACTATTACTCATAGAACTCATTACGATTCTTAATCATGACTCGACAATGCAATTAGTGCATTGAGGCTGAAGATGACCCTACCAGATATTAAAGTATCATTTCGACCAATTTAACTGTTTTAGATCACAGTTTTAATTTGCCCCCATGATTTATCAATTTGATTTAGGCGGTATCATTTTTATTCAACAATAAAAGCTGTCAAGAGTTTCAATAGTTCGTTTATTTTTGTATCACATATCATCAGATATATATGTATGAAAACTTGAAATACTTTTTGCAAAAGAATCACCCATTTTCTACAGACAGGCCGCGCCCTAAAATTTGACCCTTTATTTATTTAAAGCAGTATATTTAGATGTGTAGTTGGGAGAAGACTTGCTCGAAATTAGCATCTAACGGGCCAAGGTTTCAAATATAGGAATAAAACATTTTTTATTTTGGTGTGCCTTGATGTTAATAGTGTAGCAATGAGAACATGGTCGTAACCTTTATAATATACAACAACACGATACATTTTATTCTCATAAAAAGTGTCTTGGCTTTCTGAATATTCTAGAAATCCAACCCTAAGATCGTTGTAGACACACAGATAAATCACTTGATTAAGCCTAGTGGAAATACAGGTCCCTGTGTGACATGTGATAAATGTTGAAACACTGCAATTACAAGATATTTGTTTCTACTAAGGAAATTCCCAGGTGTGTGCAACCTTGAACAAAATAGAGTAACAATGAACAAATTGGTGTTGAAAATGGTTTTCAGAGTGTATATCTTTGAAGTATATATTATATTGGATATGCTCAAAGGGATAAGGAACATGTTACATATATTCAAAAAAAACTATCATATATAAGCTTCAATATTCAATCCAAGCCTATGATATTTTTACATGATATTTGATGATATGCGATATAAGAAGTAATACAAAGTCTACTGTCTTTTCTTTTAAACTGTCCTTGTGTTACAATCACGTGTTAACAGTCCGAAAAAAAACACAAATTTCTATATACAGCTTTATTATATCAAATATATAATAATATATATTATAGACCTCAGACCTCTGAAACTTTAGGATTATTTCCTTATGTATTAGGAGTATTTCAAACATCCTGGGTTGAAATTTACTTCATATAAATCCCGATTACTGTGTATATTTATTAGTTCTTCAGAAAATGATATAACACTTTAGTTTCTAGAACATCCTACACTATTGTTATAAATACATGCTTCAAATTTCAGGTTCTACTTTTAAATCATAGACAGTTACGATCTTCAAAGAATTTGACACAATAACTTCGCAAAATAGACCAGAATGATTTAGTATATTATCTATAAAACTTTGAACGTTATAAAATGCATATATTAAACATTTTTCTTAACAATATAAAACGTATGCACAATATTAATAGCAGCTTAAACAACAAATGCAAATATGAACTTTGACCCAAATATGTTTATAGTAATAGATTATCTGTCAATTAATCTGTCAATGGCATGTATGTCACAAAATATGTATGTCGCTTCAAACCCTTGTCAGTATTTGAATAATTTCTACTTCAGTCATATTCATATAAGCCGAAATGGAATGAATAAGTGGAAATTAATTTTGGATCAATTTATTAAATAAGAAATAAATTCAAATAATATACTTTGATTTCTTAAATTAAGATTCAACATTCTCCTTATCATATGCGACCCTCAGCACATATGCCCCAAATGAGTCTAACACATGGTAGCAATAATGCATTTGCAAATATATGGATTGTTTTTTAAGCCCAATGATTGTGACTCATATTTACATATAAAAACCATAATCAAACATTATGTCAACATAATACCATAAATACGTGTCTCAAACCTCATTGATTAAAACAGCCAAATAATAATCACAAAAACAATAACAATATGTACTATAACATAATCGTAAGTATCATATTATGTTATAGCTATTGTTTGAAGATACCTTTTATCTCACGATGTTACATTATTAATATTAGTACTATAAGTGCTATTCAGTAATATAAGTTCTATTTTAAACAATTGCTACACATAATACATATAATTGATAATTCAGAACTCGCATATTTCAGTTATAACACATAGAGACCTTGTAATGTCTGTACCTTAGATTCGCAATATGCATCTATAAATGTACGTTTACAACGAGCACGTGCACAACGACTATTGTTTAAAGATCTATAGTTATATAATGATTTTCAGTGTTTTTTTTTATTTTGTGACGTATTTAAGGTGCAGTTGCACGACCATACATCCTATCCTCCTCCCAGGAAAAATGGCCACCCTTTATTAAACATCTTCAGAAGGCCAACTCTTAGATCTTTGTAAACATAGAAATAGATCCGTGGATTCAGCAACGATACACCTTGTATGACGGCGGTGTAGCGCAGACCCATTGAAATAGCATGATTCTCGTAGCTGTTCAGAGAGTGTGTATCCGACCTAACCAATTAAATTATTGAATCATATCTTCTCAGTCATCACATTTGTTTTCATTGTTTGACTGATCATATCTAGATCGATAATAATATATCCTGAATAGCGATATATAGATTTGGTTTCGTATTTTGAATATACCTTTAAATGTGCAAAATTCTAACAATATTTTCTATTATCTTTATGTGTCAAAAATATGGTAACGTTTTTCGTTTTAATTTCAATCTAATTATTTGTTCATATCAACCGCTTGTAAGCAAATATATCAACGTCACCGATTGATTAAACTTGCCTGAAATACAGCAACTCTATAGAGATAAGACGGAAAGAATGTTCCCCAGAAAGATCTCGCGACAAGTAAGATCAACCTATCAATCAAATAAATGTGTATTCATGTAACGATGAAACGATATACAATTTAAGCATATACAATCCCAGTATGCAAATGACTATATCATTATGTATCAACATGATTTTGATATGATCACTTGTCTTAAAATACCAACAAGGAATCAGAATATGCAAGTTGTTCAAAACTAAAAGAAGTGTTAACCAACGTTAATTTAAGAAATTATGCATACTCAAAAGGATGACCTACCTTACACTTCTCCTAGCTGCACGTTTTCGTGCAACTGACTCCGTGTTAGTAGTTCCTTGAGAAGGCCCAACAGCTACGTTTTAATCAGTTTGGTAATGTGGTGAATGCTAAAAAGTGTGGCCACTATCGACGGTACAAAGTACGCAACAAACTGAAAGGTGCTATGAAAAGCTTGATTTGTGAGTTGGCAAAGAGCAACGAGAGGCTGTAACTCTCGCCCATACATATTTCGGTGGCAAATATGTATATTTGCGAAAATGATTTCAAAACAGCCGTTAAAGACACGACTGATTTCATGACCCATCTCTGATAGACAAAGGGTTTACAGAAGTATAAGCAGCGCTCTATGGCCACAACACCTGTGAATTGAGCGGTTGAGAAGAATAGGGCCAAGCCGAAATCACTGATGTAGCATACAAACCATGATGAAATGCTTTCGCTGAAATGATCATGGATAATGTAATGTGGAACCAGTAAATGACGGATGCATTGAGAGCAGTAGAGGGAATGAGAACGGAAAGGAGATAAATTGTCATGACAATGCAGTCATTATTTTAAAAATCTGGAGGGAATGAGGTTACCAGCAAAACCTCATCAAATGTAAATGTTGATTCGTCAATGTTGTCAAACCTAAAAATTCATCCATATTTGAAATTTGTGTCGGATCTGTCAATAAAGACGCCTAAAAACATTAATAATTTGATTCGTAGTTATATCTCATTAAAAATAATAATTGCAATGGATGCATTGATAAAATACTGCACATTATAACATAAAGCTTAAGATTAAACTGTAATACCCTTATCAATTGTTATTTAATTATCATAAGTATATCATAAAATGCTATGATTAAGATTATTTGACTATTGATCTAAGTAAATCTCTTGCTGGCTAGGATATCGCGTTAGGATAAACATTATGAATCTCCACATTCATTAAATTGTTTGATTAATATAAGAGGTCAAATTAAAATATACAACGAAATCTCTGAATTTTCTAAAATGATTTGACAATATTCGTCTATTGGATTTATAATTTGTAATTATTAGGAGTTAACACCACTAGATTAAAGTAAAAAAAAGTGAAAATTGATTTATATTTATATTATCTTTTTGTATTTATAATTAGTTGTATAACTTTTAATAGAATATATATATATATATATATTCTGAATAATCTATATGTACAATACATTCAAATGATGATAAGAAACTAGTTATAATTACTCTATATAAAATGCACATGTGTTTGTTTCATCTGCATTATCATTTTCAGAAATATTTTTACTAAACTTGCAATTTTGAGAAAGATAATTCATCATAGCCCATATATTTATTTATCCGTTTTAAACTTTTTTTTTTCTAAATGCCAACGAAGTAAACCGAAATAAAACTAAGTGCTGCTTCTTAAATTTCTACCGACAAAAGTCAAGTCGTTAACAAAACTTATAAATTGGACCCGTTGCAGCGATATATTTTGTCTACGAGTTGACTTTTTGGGTGTCTACGACTTGACTTTTCATGTTTACGAGTTGACTTTTTTCTGTCTACGAGTCGGTCAATTTGTCTGCGAGTCGGTCTGTCTACGAGTCGGTCTGTCTACGAGTTGACTCGATACCAATGCAAAACATTTTTATCACGAATATTTGTCAATAAAAAGAAGCAGGTCAATCAAAAAAAATATATTTCTTACAATGTCTTTCTCACAACGTCTTTCCCACTGAGTCTTTCTCAATGTCCAAAAATATCTAAAATTCGTCTAGGTTCAGTACCCTGTAATTTCGACATCTTGTGGTTGATCAAACTGAAATATCAACGTTGCACATTTGCAATATATATTCATTCACTGTGTGACGTTTCACAACCTTGGAACAAAAGTTTTATACCAAAGTGCCGCGGACAAAGTGGTGTATAAATATCTCTATTCGTCTAGGTTTACACCCCGTAATTTCGACAATATATTGTCGATCAAACTGCAACTTCAACGTTGCACATCTGCAATATATATTTATTCACTGTGTGAGGTTTCAGAAGCCTAGAAGAAAGGCTTCATACCAAAGTGCCGTGGACAAAGTGGTGTATAAATATCCCAAAATATCTCAAAATAGTCTAAGTTCATACCCCCGTTATTTCGACAATTTGATCAAATTAAAACCTCAACGTTGCACATCTGCAATATACATTCTTTCACTGTGTAAAGTTTCATAGGCCTAGAACAATGACTTTATGCAAAAGTGCCGCGGACAAACAACTGTATCTAAAATGTTTACAGACGGACGGACAGACAGACAGACGGACGGACAGATGGACGGACGCAATGGGGGATAGCAATAGCCCTCAGCCAAATTGGTTGGCTGGGGGCTAAAGACACACTGAAATCAACCTTGCTTACAAGTGTCTACACGCACCTATGTTTATACATATTATGTATGACAAGAATATCAATGCTCTATTTATATCACAAAATTAATTATTTTTTTAATGTAAACTAAATTTTAATGCTATACGTTTCTTCCTTGTATTCCAGCCTAATCAAAAACATATTTTGATCATGTAAATGTAACTAACACTACATCAGTATTAAATATAATGATATATGAGTATTAATTATTACTAATTTAATTATCAATTTAAATATAATTATTCTTACAATCACTATAGAACGAGCAGCGCGATAAATCATTAATGTCGCTATGATTTGGATCATCGTGCATAATAACCTAACGTACAAAATTGAGCAAAATTAAGAAAGTCAAGACGAAAGAGCATCATTCAGTTAAAAAGTGAAAAGAATCTTGTTAGAAAACCAACAGATCTGTAAAAAATAATTGTTGCTACGTATGCGATTATGTCAACTTATTCATTTCTAAATGAGTAGCATATAAAACGCAAAATAATTGTTCTTATGTAACATTACATGGCTCATTTATTGACATTAAATATATACATTGCATTACAGCAATGAATCGGTTGGCTTATCAAATCCAATGAGCGTGCGGGTGTGCAAGCATGCGGGTGTGCAGGCGTGCGCAAAATTCAATTTAAGCATGGAGAAACAGAAAAGGGGCGGGCGTGAGAGTGTAAAACGTGCGGGTGTGCAGTCGTCAACTTATAAAGCGCGTTAACTATATAAACCTAAATACTATAAAGGTAACGTGCTTTTCAAAACGACTTCGTCCATGTAGGATAAGCTGTATAGTCTGCTGTAGAGATATGGAGACATTTTGGAGTCGTTTTTTCAGAAGATATATAAAAGCATTTTATATATCTATTATATATAGCGCTCGGAATCTGATTTTGTCAGCTTTTTAAACACAAGTTATGTTTAACAGTTATTCATAATGTTCTTATCTAGAACAATCAAGGGGATTCATCAAGGGAAAGCTGTCATTAAAAAGTTCTCATATATGTTCATATTAAGTATTAAAGTATGTTCTGTCAAAAATATGATAGTTTATTCCTACTATAATACTTTGTATATAAAAGCATTTTCGCGCTCATAATCTATTAACAGAGTGCGTCGTTTTTTTATTACAAGTTATGTCTTAGACCCCGTTTACTTAAAATAAGCGATTTTCGCACATTTCGATTGTCACTGTTTTTATGGTATTCAAAACAAGACGTGCGCGCTGTCTCTCGATTCTGGCTATTTCCCTAAAAAAACGTTGAAAATCGCAATTAACGATGTGAATGTAATCAAGGTTTTACATTGTTTGTAAGAATTTAAAAGGCAGTACGGACATACATGAACCTGGAAATGACTGAAACTGAAATCTGGTTCGCATAATTCGCGAAATTGATTTAATTCATTTATTTATCTGTACATTGGTTATATTTCGGTTATAGTTTTGAAGGGAAACCCACGACCAAATTTTGTGAAAGTGTTACATTAAGCATAAAACCTATTGATACGTTGAGATATATCATAAATAATCAAATTTAGAGGCACAATTTTTACAAAAAGGTGTTCCTATTTTTGTAGCTAGCTGGCATCATTGTGCTCATCTCGGTAGCTAGAATCCGTACACCTTTTGTGGAAAGTGAAAATTGAAATACTTATTTGTAGTTCCTATTTGTAATGAAATTTAGAGTTGGAACGCCTAGCTCTATGTTTTTTGAATCAAAAGAAATAAACATTTTCAACTGGATTGGTAAAAAAATGAAAGTCATTGAAAAAGCTGTTCCTTAAATTCTTGTAGCTTGATTGCATTTTTCAAAAGTTTGTAGCAAGATGAATTTTGAATAGGAACATCTTTTTGAGGAACACCTCATGGGGTGCTCTTCAGTTTTTCATTGAAACATTCCTCTGTACTTGTTTTTATTTAGAATTCGTTTTTAAGCATGTGACTTTGCAATTAAAGCTATAATACAAATTATTAAATATAAAAATATCAACTTAAAAGAAAGAAAAATTGACTATGACATAAAAATATATTATCAATTATTTTGCATTCATAATGGTTAACTATAATATACAAGATACAAAGCTATATTTACGAGTTGTACTGATTTGGTTTTAAGTATGCATGTATCATACTTATAATACTCAACAATAATTGCTTCAGTTAAATTGTTCTAAGATTATGCCTGAAGAGTAGTTATCATTACATTAATCACATCTCGCAAAGATTATATTTGATTATTTCATATTAATTTGATCTTAAGATATATTGTTTGTAAAAATGATAACATCCTATCTAGCTATAGATGACCGTCTGTAGTATACTATAGGACCCACATAATGCAACTAAAGCTGAAACTCTTATGACCGGTTGCACTCAGCGGCGTTAGCCCCAAGCAGAGCTTGAGCGTTGTTTGAGCACTGGTTTATATTTCAGAGACAATAACTGATATTCTTATCATTATTGATGAGCTGATTCATACTGATTTTGTTCGCTGATTAATAATTTAAGAGCTTAGAATATAACTATTTTAGTGCCAAAACATATTTTTGAGTTAACAGTACAGTCGCTTTGTATAATATATGTACTCACATCCTTATGAATATAAAATTCACATAATGAATGATAATTACAAAATTAAATGTTTTAGTGATTTTTATAATAATAACAATAGTTCAATATGTTTTTATAAATGTATTTGTGTGCCCAAACTAGCCAATCGCTATTAACTTACAATCCCCATACAACTTGACATACCCATACAAACTGAATGTTTAGTGCATAGATACCGGTATGTCTTTTTGCAAAAGACATGTGATAAACACATGTTTTCTATAAATAAGATATACATTAACTGCAAGTGATGATTTACTATAGTGGTAGGATTTGCTATAGATATGGCCTCAAAAAGCTGCAGAATTTTGAAAATGTTCGCTTGGTGTAAGGACCCCTGGATGTGTCTAGACTATATTCTATCGACTGGAAGGGTATACCATTAGACATAATTCTATAAATTTAGGGGGGAGGGTTAAAAATGGAGCAGATATTGATTTGCAGATATATAACCGGTTTTGCTTGTCACACATAACATGTAGACTTGTTGCAATAAATACATGTAGATGTTGTACTTTCATGTTGGTGTTTTTAATTCTTAATTTTTTAAATAATATTTAACAAAATATTCATACATATATCGAATCGCTTAAAATTTGGTTTGATTAATTTTAACTTGATTGTTTTTCTAAATGCCATATTAAATAAAATATGAATGGATAATCTAGCAAAACAATGCTTTTGGCTGTCTTTATTAGCATTGTCGCATCATAAATGAGTCACACCATGGTACTTAATGGGGTGTTTAAAACAATCATAGCCTATGAGCGTTTATGTACAAGTGATTGGCAACTTTCAGTCATGCATTAATTGCTAGCAGGACCCATGTTCTCCGCTCTGACCTAAACATTAAACTTAGAACTGTGCTTATCCTTTTTACATTGGTTTATGGGTAAGGTTAAGATTAAGCAGAGTGAAGATAATTGGTCCTGTTTCCAATAATGTAAGCAAGACTCATCAATCCCTCAGATAAACGCCATTTTGGATATATATAGTTATTTTCTTATAAATGTATTCTCATAATCAAAACCTCAAGTCAAATATGTGTTTTAATGAATTAATCTAATCATACATGTTAAATCCCTATCTCCTTTTAAATGCTCTATTTAATGGTTTGTCCTGACGAATCACTTCTCACATTTTAGATGTTATAGTTTCTATTGGTATAATCACCCAACCGTAAAGAATCGACTCCCTGCTGACACAAACACATTGCCAATTCATAGAATTCTACTATTCAAAGACAAAGCACTTAACCTATTAATAGAATTCTACTATTCAAAGAAAAAGGGACTTGTTGATTTTCAAAGACACATCACGATCCTTGCATGAAAATGAGGAAAAATATCACGAAATTCGTTTTTATTTGATAACTTTTACACTAATTAATATTAAAATTCAATATTTTGTAAATCAACCTTCTTTTTTGTTAAGAATTTGCAACGCTAAAAAATATTGCATTGCATTTGCCGTTTAAGAGCTATTAACGCTCAAAGTGTATCTAAGGAACTTGCGGTGCCTTTATGACAATACACATGTTTTAAAACCGTTTTCTCAAAACCGAATTTTTGCACTAAACTGTTTTATGCTTTGAACTCTTCTGTTATAAACATAGGCCAGTGGATGAGAAACACGCTTTTCAAATCCAAGGGCGAAGCTAACACAGCGCATTGCAACCGGCCATTAGACCACGGCTTAGTCCGCAAATTGTGCTTCCAGTCGGGGCCATTAAGCATAACCCAGTTTTCCAAGAGTTCTATTAACCGATATCTTGATGTTCGACTTCATTTAAAATTGTCGAAAAGCACCATCCACATATGCACAATATTTAATAAACAATTAACTCAAGACTATTTAATAAATTCTCTATAGATCACTGTCGTTTTGACATATTTGATTAAAGCTTCTACATGTTTAATTTGTATGTAATCTCATTACAATATTATACTCAAAATTTAACACAAGTGTGCAGTCAAAAAAAGGTTATTTAATATGATCGAATGTGAGACTTCTATTCACAGATAAATAGTTGAATGGTTGTGACACTGATTGACAAGCTTAAACTATTGAATAAGACATATATCTAGCCAATAAATTCATGCATTGTTAAACCCATTTTTGGACCCATCTTTTATAGAGAAAGCGTTGCCTGGTTACGTGACATTGATTGATAGGCTGACAAGTGCATTGCATGAACATCTATATTTAGCCACCAATAAACACAAATATCGTGACTCATATATGGGTCAGCTTTCTGATACATTTGTATTTTTTTTGCAATAAAATAACATTTATAATCTTTTTTACTATTATTCTCCATGTATTTGAATAAACATATATCCGCAATAAACCAGATAGGCCGTTGGTTAGACCCCCCCCCCTCTTATTCAAAGGACCATTGCTCCTAAAGTATTGAATGTACATAGCTGAAATTATGTTAGATATAAAGTTAAATGATGTATCTATTATAAAATGCTCTAAAAATAATTTTCAAAATATATTAGAATTTTATTTCATCATGTATTTCTTGGAAATGACGATTTTCCCAGCAATAAACTAAACAGCAGGTCTATCCGACCTTAAACAAAAAAGAGTGACGATTAACAAAATGGTGTTGAAAAACTGTTTTCAGAGTATATTTTTGAAGTATATATTATGTTGGATATGCTCAAGGAGATACAGAAACATGTCAATGTTGCATATATCTTTTAAAGAACTATGATATATAAGCTTCAATATTCTATGCAAGCCTGTAATATTGTTTATATAATATTTGATGAGTGCGTTGTGAGAAGTAATACATAGTCTACTGTCCCTTCTTTCAAACTGCCCTTGTGTTACAATCGCGTGTTAACAGTCCAAACAAAAAGCCACACATTTCAAAACACAACTTTATTATATCAAATAAATACAATAATATTCAAATTATACTCCTCAGACCTCTGAAACTTTGAAACTTTATTATTATTTCATAATGTAATATGAGTATTTCAAACATCCTTGGTCGAAATTTACTTCATACGAATCCCGTTCACTGTGTATATTTATTCGTTCAACACTCCAGAAAATGATATAACACTATAGATTATAGAAGATTGTTATGAATGCATGCTTCACATTTCAAAGTTCTACTTTTAAAACATAGACACTTATGGTCTTTAAAGCACTTTGCCATAATAACCTCGCAAAATAGAGCAAAATGATTAATTATATTATCTATAAAACTTTGAACGTTATAAAATGCATATATTAAACATTATTCTTAACAATATAAAGCATATGCACGATATGAAACGCAACTTTTACAACACATGCAAATATAAACTTTGACCCAAATATGTTATAGTATTAGATAATCTCTCAATTAGTGTGGTATTATGTGTTATTTTACACCGAAGCATCTATGTCTCTTCAAACCCTTGTCAGTATTTGAATAAATTTATGCTTCAGACAATTTTTATACAATCCAGAATGGAATGAATAAGTGAAAATTAAATTTGGATCAATTTATCAAATATGAAATAAATAACAATATTATACACTTATAACTGATTTCTTAAATTAAATGTGACTCATTTCTTAAATTAAATGTGACTCATATATACATATCAAACATAATCAAACATTCTGTCAACATAATACCATAAATAAGTGCCTCAAACATTTTTGATCAAAACAGCCAAAGAATAATCGCAAAAAAAAGAACAATTCCTTTTATCTCACGATATTACATTATTACTATTAGTACTATAAGTACTTTTCAGTAACATAAGTTCTATTTTTAACAATCGCTACACATAATTCATATAATTGATAATTCAGAACTCGCATATTTAGAAATGTACCTCGCATATGTACCTTAAATTCGCATTATGTATCTATAGATGTACGTTCACGTCTATAACGACTATTGTTTAAAGATAAATAGTTATATAATGA
>LQRL01125420.1:8311-20781 GCA_001703475.1 Hydroides elegans
GATGGCTAAACGTAAGCAAGTTGTACAATGGTTTATTTAAATTAACATGCGAAAATGGTAAAACATTGGTCAAATGTTATGTCTTGATTAGCACATTTGTGATGAAAATGGTTAATATGTTTACATTTTACGTGACCATAATAAAATAAGTTGTAACAAACAGGCATATAAGTATATTTGTTAATATTCTTAACATTCCTTAAGCATATATCTAACATCTATCTATATACAATAACTTTTCAGTCAAATAATGTGCCAATTGGGCGTTCGAATACGTTGAACCCTACCATAACTCATTTAATCTTGATCAAAATACTCTTATATCTCTTCTGCACCATGTTATAGCTGATTTATGCGCCAATTGGGCATTTGAACGCCTGATACCCGATCACAGCACAGTAACTTTTCCATCGGACACAACCGCCGATATAGTGTGTGACGGTGGATATGCCTTCCGCGGTTTGGAACTCGAAAACGCCGACCAGATAAGCATGTTGACGTATGAATGTACGGATGACACCATGGGGTATACGAATGACATATTCGGCGTCTATGTACCCGCTTGTGTCGGTGAGTATAGTTAGAGTTTGTATGATTTAGATTAATGATATATTTAGCTCGGATGGCACTATACGGCGTGATAAGTGAAAAGCAAACTTATTATTTATTGATATGAAAACATGGCATTTTTTTTATGTTTTCAAATGTTTTTGAACATGACAAATTAGTAAATTTTTACCCAATGGAAATCTCAACGATGAAGGATATACTTTATATAAATAGCATAATTACATCATAGTTTCAACTCAAAATACATCTGTCACCACTCATGAATCTTCTTTACGGATATCTCGCACAGTTTAGATTATCATTGTGATATATATTTATATGTTTTACTTAATTACAGAGCCCGTTTCGAATGCCTTTTTCAAAGCGGAGTTCACCGTCGCCTACTCTGCTCCACCCGGTGCCACACCAGTTTTATTCGATACAGCAACAACGGACACATACGTATCTTTCATATTGGCACGTTTAACAGCTGCAGAAAACGACATAAAATCCGCAGACCGATGTGACGATAATAGACTCACGATTGATATCAATGTTGTCGCCAGCAGTCCATCTGGTCCAAATACGGTGCGTATCATTTAAGCCTAGAAGAGACTAGTAGTGGTGCGGGATAGTTCTGCGACCGATGCGAAATTACACACTTTAAATCGAAAATCCAGCGATATTGAATCTACTTTGCTTTCATCGAATTTCACACCAATCGCAGAAAATGCCGCCATTGCCTGTTGGTCTGATTAACGAGTGATCTCGAATCGAATTCTAACATATACGATAAAACTTAAAATTGGTGTATGTTACAATTGTTGAATATGCAAAAACGCTAATGTTCATTTTGTTTATACCCACTTTGCATCACTTTAGGTACATGATACAAAGACATGATCAAAAGTTATTCTATGTCATTACCATGTCATTTACACGCAACTCATAGGGATGCTACCCATTGCCATTTGTCGTTGTGAATACAATTTCGTTCCATACATTGTACGTGAGTAGGCGATATTGCAAGATTGCTAATTTAATGAATGTTCCCTTTTTTCCACAGCTCCAAGTGGCATACAACTTGACCCTTCAGGATACAGCAAGTACTCCGGCTGGCATATTATCGAACTGTCAAACGGAAATTGAATCATTTTTCCTAAGCGAATCAAGTATGACGCCTTTTCTTTCATTATAATCTTGCTTTATTGCGCATATTTATTAATTATAAATTATTATACTCGGCAAGACGTACTCGGATGCATAGAAGACGTTCAAATTTGAGCCTCTATGATTTTCCTTACGTCCGTTTTTCGTTGCGGACGTAGAACGAACGTTGCCCGATATTGCGTCAGTGTTAAACGTAAGAGGCCGATCATCCAACGTAAAAATGTTTAATTATCCCCCGTGAAAACGAGGGGATATAGGGTTGAGCTTGTCCGTCTGTCTGTCCGTCTGTCCGTCTGTCCGTCTGTCTGTCTGTCCCGCTTGAGATAGGGTACTTTGTGCACGCGAGTTGGGTATGAAGGAGTTGAGCTAGAGCTTTGAAATTATATACACGTATGAACCAAGGTCTGAAGTCGTGCCTCGTCAAAGTTTCATCTCGATCGGTTGAAAATTGTCGATTCTGGAGCACTTTAAAAATTGTCATTTTTAAACTTTTTTTTCAGATGTTAAGTACTTTGTGCACGCGAGTTGGGTATGAAGGAGTTGAGCTAGAGCTTTGTAATTTAATACACAAATTAACCGAGGTCTGAGGTCGTGCCTCGTCAAAGTTTCATCTCGATCGGTTGAAAATTGTCGATTCTGGAGCACTTTAAAAATTGTCATTTTTAAACTTTTTTTCAGATGTTAAGTACTTTGTGCACGCGAGTTGGGTATGAAGGAGTTGAGCTAGAGCTTTGTAATTTAATACACAAATTAACCGAGGTCTGAGGTCGTGCCTCGTCAAGGTTTCATCTCGATCGGTTGAAAATTGTCGATTCTGGAGCACTTTAAAAATTGTCATTTTTCATGTCGATCAACCACAAATTGTAGAAATTGCATCCCACATTAACAGAAATAAGCTAGGGCTCATATTTTATATTCTTAAACATGATACATTAAAGCTGTGCCTGGTCAAGGTTTCAAGTCGATCAACCGCAAATTGTCGAAATAGCGTCACATTTCGAAGAAATGTTATAAAAACGTTGTTCAAAACACGTTGTGAGCAAATCGTTTTACGAAAGGGGTTTTAAAACACGTTGTGAGATAGACGTTGTTGAAAAGACGTTGTGAGAAAATCAGTTTTGAGAAATACGTTGTGAGAAAGACGTTGTGAGATAGACGTTGTGAAAAAGACGTTGTGAGAAAGACGTTGGGAGAAAGACGTTGGGAGAAAGATGTTGTGAGAACATCAACTTTAAGAAAGACGTTGTGAGAAAGTCTATTTCAGGAAAAACGATGTGAGAGGCGTTTTGAGAAAATTAACTTTAAAAAAGACGGTGTTCGAAAGACGTTATTCGAAAGACGTTGTGACAAAATAAATTTTAAGAAAGACGTTTTGAGAAAGACGTTTTGAGAAAGACGTTGTGAGAAAGACGTTGTGAGAAAGATGTGACAAAATTAATTTAAAGACGTTGTGAGAAAGACGTTGTGAGAAATACATTGCCCATTGAGACGTTGTGAGAGACGGTGCGTGAATTACATTGTGAGAAAGACGATGTGAGAAAGACATTGTGAGAAAGACGTTGCGAGAAAGACGTTGTGAGAAAGACGTTATGAGGAAGATGTTGTGAGAAAGACGTTGTGCGAAAGACATCATTTTATCTTTGATGGTGCATCTCCTTCAATTAATTTACTGATATATAAGCTTAGGAAATGTAGAATTCGGTCCTCTACTAAACCTTTTTTTTTTTATATTCGATATTTTGTGTATGCAAATTAGTTCGTTATTTCCAAAGAAGATTTCAATAAGTACTGACCATTCTGCATTGACGAATTGTTTAAGTCCACGGGGGATCTAAGGTCACTGACCTTCTAGTTATGTTTATTTTGGCCAAAATTAGAATTTCCTTCCGATTCGGACTCACGGACGAAACTTACCGAGTAAGATATCAAGTCTAGATGTAGTCTTTATACCGGTATATAAAACTAATATTATCATAAGAAAGCTACATGTGTCATTAATTTTGTTTTTATAAAAATGTCGATGGCATTAATGTAATGCATTTTATAATGATACTCATTTTGTCACTCAAAGTAATGCATTGAGCTCAACATAATCATTGTAGATTTTGGAAATCAACAGTTCGCACTGACAAGTATTCAACCCAGTGGACAAGCTCAAGTTGTAGGAACGTTGACAAATGTAGATTCCTCAGTTTCGTGCTCAGTTGGCAATAAACTTCAAAAGGTTTCGAACCCTCCTCAGATCACAGATAGTTGCCGTAAGTTAAGCGTTTTAAACATGTCTATGAGCCTAAATATGTTATTGTTTATCCATTCAAATCTATGCCGAAGATACGTACATGTATTGTATAATATTTCGTTCTGCTCGATGATATATGCTCAATACACGTTATAGAATGTGATAACCTCTTAAACCGCATTTGGCTATACCCGACCCTGTTCAATGGTTGCATTTTTGCTAAGGCTGCATTTACACGGCGTCAAACTAACCTTCAAACCATTCTGCTGGATATAAGCAAAGTGGTAATCTAAGCATATGACTTCATTTTATTTGATTTCCATTTCAGTGCCATGTCCCCCGGGATACAAGCAAAACGAAGATAACCCCACTCAATGCGATCTCTGTCCGAGGCACTCATACCAAAGCCAAGCGGGTCAGACGGAATGCATCGCTTGTGGTGAGGGCAAAGGGACTTTCGAAGAAGGAGCAACATCAGCTGAACAGTGCTATGGTAAACTCAAATATTTGTTTTTAATTCATGGACAAGGTTGAAAATATAGTAATGTATTTGGGCATTGAACTTACCCAGCGTTTACGGCGAAGTCACAGCAAAGTTATCATGAGGTCATAACTTATCATTCAAAATCATGATTTGTCAAAAAGTTGTCTACATTGGATTTCACTTCATTTGTGTACCCTGTTTCTCGCTTGGGGTGACATCATTTAACGACATCATACTGATTACACCATATTCGGGGTTTTACGACTCTTACCCAAATATGACCTTGTTCTAGTAGCTGTGGACTCATGATGAAGTCATGACAAAGTCATGATGAGGCATTTGGTGTGGTCATTCTGACGTCATGATTTAATTATTGTTTTGCTTAAATCTATTGGTTCTCAATACGCATGTTTTTTTTTTGTTCGGTAATTTTTGTGCCATGATAAATCGAGATATACACTACATGTAGTTCTATGTTGATTATTTGAAAAACACATAAGTTTTTTTTTTACAATTTCATATGATTACAATATCATCTTAATTTAATAATACATACCTCTATATAGTTTTATACATCTCTTATTATTTCTTTGATATAGTCCACCTCACTTTTAAATGTGGGAAAAAAGTCTTAGCCATATCTACCGTGTTTTATTGTATTGTTCAATGTTTCTCACACCGCAATATTGATGCCATAACTAGTTTATTTGTTTATTTGCTATTTTAACTTTAAAATGCCCTCGATCATCTAACCAATGAACGGCATTGATATACCGCCAACCCAGAAATTCGCATAATATAATTATATGTACTTAATGGCAATTGCGAGATCCATACCGCACACAAAGCACGCAATCCAGACTAAAGAACGAAATTTTGGGCAGTTTGGGTGTCGCATATAAACTTAACAAAGAGTATCTGAATATATTTCATTTTTTCCTTTTAAGATATGTGCCCAGAACCTATGATATCTGTTGGTGCGAACGGCATGTTTCCCTGTTTACCGTGCGGACCTGATTCGTACTGGACTGATGCAACCACCTGTACTGATTGTGCAGATGATACGGTTACGCGAGGGCCAGTGGGTGGAAGCGATGAAGAAAGCTGTTTAGGTATGATTTATGAAATGGAGGGATATATCAATAGTTAAATTATGTGAGAATGGATGCCTCATTTTGTGGTTTCATAATATTGTGATGTTAATCAATACGAAAGAAAACTGATAAGGTAGAAGACCTAAAATTAATTTGCATTTTGCGTATCTCGGTGCAAAAATGGAATTTATTGAGCGTTCATTTTGTTTTACAAAGAAATCTTCAATGTATTAATTATCTGAAACAGGTTTCTGTGCGGCCGGCACGTTTTCGTATGACGGAAGCGGAATATCCGAGTGCCGAGAATGTCCTACTGGGTTCTATACTGAATCCGAGGGACAAACCACCTGTACTGCATGTGACGATGGGCTTACTACTGCCGATATTGGAGGTGAGTAACGGATTGATTGTGATTTGGCGGACGGAGTTTAATGCAACGATATCTTCCGTTCGATGGTCATTTCGTTCTCATAACATACGAACTATACCCGAAAGTGTTTTGTTCATCAGGATTCTAACACAATAAAATGAGGTTTACATGAAGGTTTTCACATGAATGTTTTGGGACTATTGGCATTTACTCCATTGAATGAATTTGTGTAGTTTACATTTTTCAATGGGATTTCTACTCCTAAATATAATTTGTTTGCACATTTATGATCAGTTACCGGTTTAATCATCAAAATGACACCCCAACACTAACAATGTATTTAACTAATTACTCCAAGTCGAAATAAAATATAAAAAATACCATTGCAATGCTAAAAGTGTTGTAGTGGTCGAATAAATTTCCTTGATTTTGCCATTCTTTATAGCCGACAGCGCAGACCAGTGCACCAACGTAACTGAGACATGTTCCGCATCTGCTTGTATTAACAATGGTAACTGCACCATCAATGCTGGCCGAGTCCTCTGCGAATGCAATGCAGGTAAGTTCTTTAAAAACAAAGGGTCATACATTATCACACGGTGAGAAAATTTGAATATTATAAGATTCTGTATGAATATTCTATTCCCGCTGTTCGAAAGTTTGATAGGCTGATTTTACTACTCACGATTTTTGGCGGCTAATTGTTAAATGACTGTTCTATATTTTAAACTTATATCTCTCAATAGATAGTTAGATAGATAAACTTAACACTCGATTACTATGCTATTTGAATAAATTCAATGATAAAACGTAAAAACACGATCACAATCAAAAGAGTTCTTAGGGCCTGGCCATATTGGAAGCTTTTACTTGCTTTTGTTTCCTAACAAAGCTGTCTTCCAATGTATTCCTTATGGGAAACCAAAAACAACGAGCTGTCTAGGTAGCTTTAACTTGCTTTTTTAGTTTCCCATAAGGAATACATTAGAAGACAGCTTTGTTGGGAAATTAAAGCAAGTAAAAGCTTCCAATGTGGCCAGGCCCTTATTTTTCCGAAAACATGGTTGAAAATGTAAGTATTTTTCTTTAAGGATTCACTGGCGCTAACTGTGAGACAGACATCGACGAATGTGCGTCCAATCCGTGTTTCTACGACGGAACCTGTGTGGACGAGGTCGATGGATATCACTGCGAAGGATGTCCACTCGGTAAATCTGAATTTGAAGCTGAATAATCCTTATCTTAAGAGCAGTGTTAGTCTATCCTTTGTTCGTATCGAATCCATCAATAAGGCCTTTAAGACATACATGTATAAAGTTTGGTTGAAGATGTGCATTTATTGCATGGTTGAAGCATTTTACAGGGCATAACCACCCGGTCATTATCTTTTGTGATAATGCCCGGGTGCGTAGTAATTGTATAATTTTTGTTTAAAAAAAAATAAAGATGGCTATTTTATTTTAATAAAATAAAATTGCCCCTGTCAGGAATTGAACCTCGAACGCCCAGATGCCGCTTTGGCGCCTGTTGCATATGGGCACATTCTTTACTCTATTAGCATATTCACGAGTACGTTATGACAACTGTCTTGGTTATAGGACAAACACGCTCGGCCACTCAGTACTCGGTGAACTTGACCTAGTTTTGTAATTGTGACGTCAAAATTCAAATTCTACTTAATGAAAAATTTTGTTTACTGCAGTTACTGAAAAGAATGTGACAGGATAACACAAATGTTTATGAAAATAGAATAAATAAGTTTATATATTTGTATTTTAACGTATAAAGTTACTAAACCGAACGCTAATAAAAGTATAAGCATGTTCCTAGCCTGGAATTAGAACAGCATTGAAAAAGGGACTAAAATATGCTTGATATTTAACATAAAAGGAATAAAACTTCAGGATTTGTGATGAAATATAAGCATCAAAATGATGATGTGAAAAATTAAGTTAATATTGATGAAGCATTAATAGATAGAATCGACGAAATGCCAATTTAAAAGCAGATGTATGGAGTGATTAACGACATGGAAAATTGTGAATATAATGCATTCAAAGGGGCGAAGAAATTGAAAGTGTCTATAACAAAATACGACCAAACTGAAAGAATATGTCCAAGGACTCTTTTGAATAACATCAAGTGACTTGGGACGTATTCTTATATCTTCATAAACCGACAGACCAGTTTCGAAAACACTATTCGAAAAGGTATGGAGATTGTTTCGAAAAAATAACCGTTTTACGCAACGTTACGTAAAGTTACGCAAACGTTACGCAAATATAGTTCACGCTGCAAACTCGAAAAGTGTTCGAAAAATGCGGAAATCCATGCAATAAAAGGAACAAAAACCTCAGGATCCTAATCAAATGGTAATTGGCCCTCGGGATAGGAAAAAGTAATGCCCGCGCCCTTCGGGCTTGGGTATTACTTTTCCCTATCCCTCGGGCCAATAACCATTTTGATTAGGACCCTTCGGTTATTATTCCATATGTATTTTCCGTACGAGTTAAAGGTTTCATTATTTCTACATGTATACATTCAAATGGATGCTTTAAAATTGAATAAGTGTACATGTATATATCTCCATTGAATCGTATAGATTTATATATTCATCGTTCAATATTCTAATATAGTAGAGGTGTATGATTTAAATTTGCCATCATATGTGACATTTGTTAATTATCTGTGTAATCGATCAAATCGGTGAATAAGTATTTGCCTGTCAAACTGTTGTTTATCACATTTGTTTTCACATTTTAGCTTTCAGAATGGAATTGCATATGAGTGGACGAGAAGTGAGCGGCCAATTCGAGAGTGTATTAAATGATGTCATACTGGAGGAATGTACGGATTTTTGCCTGGAATTGCCCGAATGCAAATTCATAGCACATGATTCGTCAACTTCGAGTTGTCTGATTTATCTCATAGACGTAACCAATTTTAACGAGAACACCAATTCAGAAGTTTGGGCTAAAATTGCAACAGTTGAAGGTATGCATACATTTTACACACCGTTTACAAGTAATAACATTTAAAAATATGTAACTGTGGAAAGTGATATGATAATTGCTTTTCCAACACCTTTGAAAAAATGATAAATTAAACCAAACATGCAATGATCATTTTGTCTATTTCAGCAAGTACAATCAGCAAGTATTTTAATCCATCTTCCTGTGCAATGGTTTTAAACTTCGTTCACCGCTCTTTGTGTTGTTGTTGTTGTATTCGTGATTCATTATGATAATGGACTATACTTGTAGTCAAATAAGCAAATAATTGATTAAATCATTGTTCAATACTTCAACACGTGGATTTACCACATTGTTTATCAGTTAGCGATTGTGAAGGTGAACCAAATAACTGTGACCCTGACCCTTGTGTCAATGGGGGCATGTGCAAGGATCTGGAGCTTGACTTCGAATGCCTCTGTCCCATTTCGTCGAATTTCGGAGGAGACACGTAAGCGATTCATTTATAGAGTTTAATGATTAGACTCTATCTGTGTATTTGTCGTGGATTATTTATTCAAGTAGTCGAACAAGATAAGCGTTAAGGGTATGGTCATCGGTCCACGGAACTTTTTGACATAGGCCTGGTAATAGGAATACTCTAAAGTTCAGCTGTCTGTGTGCGAAATTCCCCTGGCCAATGCGCGCGTCTTATTAAGGCTGAATGTAAACGGCTTTATAAATGCATAAAGCGGATTCATATAACCCACACAAAATTACATCATTCTACAGCTAGAATAGAAGAGGCAAATCTTCATTTTGTAAATGTATTCATAGGTTTTTCTTTTTACAATGTATATTTGGTCTCGTTTACTTACCGTTACTATGCCGTCATCAAGCATTGTGTTGAAAACAATAACAAAAAAAAAACGTTTTCGTATCAACCATCTACAGATGTAACGAAACCGCATCGCCATGCGAGAACAACCCATGCATGAACGACGGAGAATGCCGAGTGAGCCCGACGGCGGCCGATGAGGACGCTGGCATTTATTTCTACTGCGAATGCGAGACTGGGTGGACAGGGCGCTTTTGCGAGGAGGATATAGGTGCGTATATAAAGACTGCGTATTGACGCATATTTGGAATAATCATAAGACCATAAGGGATATTGATACTGTGTAGGACTTGATATTTTGCAAACTCGTAACAGATAATGCAAGATTTTTTAATTAAACATGAATCCAAACATACTGCATTAAGAAAATTTTTAAATTGAGAGACTTGTAATCAGTTTAAAGCTGAAAGACAAACGATTCCAAGTCCAATTTTAAAGGAACGATTAAAAAAAAAGTTTTTAAATAAATTACAAATTTTAATAGTCTAAACTCTATGATTTCAAAAATATATTTCTCCAGATGAATGTGACCCGGACCCATGCTGGCACAACTCCCCATGTACGCAAGACCCCGACGTGCCCGGTCAATATTCCTGCAATTGCCCTACCACGGAGGACGGCGAGGAGTTATTGACCGGAACTAACTGCGAAACAAGAGTCAATGCGGATCTGTGTTCGGGTGCTAGCTGTAGTGATTGTGTGGTGGATTATCGAGGGGACAGCAAGCCGTTTTGTATTTGTGAAGCGGGTAGTACTAAAGGTAGGTTGTTGTTATGTGTTAATTTGTGTTGTGTCAACGAGACTAAATTGAAAAACAAATCTGTCATCCGATGTCAAGTTTGATGTAAATTAACATGATGTATATCGAGATTCGATTAATTGACTTCAACGGAACGTTCCTGGAAATTATAGCTTAATTACAAAACACCAATGTTGAAACGTCGTTTTCGGTTGTTTATTAATGTTAAACTCGTATTAAACGTATGATTTGTTAGTTAGTTTGACGTCATCGAAAAGTCGCTTAACATCATGAAAACCAAATAAACGTAATATCCTGAAAACGACACTGACAAAATAAATACAGTATGTGTAACGAACATGCTGGTGAAATAATGATTGTATTATCATACTGTGCCAGGATTCGAAGATGCTACAATCCTCTCCAAAATGTGCTGGAAATATTTGCAAACATTTGCAAATCTTTGGAAATTTTTGAAGACAAAAGTTTCCAAAAGTTTTCGTAGCGATCTGACCAGCCTTGTTTACTTATTTGCATTGATGGAGGGCTTTTGTTTACTCAGAGGCTTTAGCTAAGCGATAAGAATTGGGTTACTTTTCCTCGAGATTATATATCATTCATTTTAATTTTCAGTAATCAAAATGAAGAGCCTAAATTATTTTATTTTATTTTCCATTACTAATATTGCAATAGATTTTAATGCGTGAGGATGAAAAGAAATATGGTGTGTTTTCGCACCTCTGCTCTTCCTCTGATGTTGAACATTATCCGGAGCAAAGCTTCTCGATACCCATTGGCGGATCAAACGCTTAATAGCGAGTTTTGGACCACAAAGCTTTGTTATTGATCCCTTTGTGATACACGCATCATATGAAATAAATTATATATACTCTTTTGGATGAAACACTTAACAAATACATCAGTATTATTAATGCTGCCTTTGCTTTTTAAACCCAAAAATATAGCTATAGTGATACTTCCAAAATGCCATGTTTAGTCGTCGCACCTTATCAACTATGCAAACAGTACGCCTTGATCCAAATGTTCCGAGAGTTTCCAAAAATTTGCAAAAGTTTCCAAAAGGTTGCAAATCTTTACAAACTTTTGGAGACAAAAGTTTCTATCTATTTGCAAATATTTAGAATCCTGGCACAGTACGTATATAATAAATCACATAGCGCAATCATTCCTTATACATATATTTCCAGAGGAATACTACACTGCGTGGTTCAACTCTGATAACGCGGAAGTTGAAACCCCATCGGAGGAGCAGACTAGCGGAGACTACGAAACTATTCAACAGCATCGTCAAAAATATGTATGATTTTGCACTGAATTGAGATTTCGTTTAAGTCGATCTGATTTTAGCCAAGGAAAGGCACTACGTTTTAATTGCTATGAGCTAGTTTTGTATGGCAAGTAAATTCGAATTATGTTTTAACTGGTAGATGACTGTGTCACTTGTGTTTCCAATGACTCAACATGAAATGATTGTTGTTTTTAATACAATTGTTTTTAAAAATAAGAAATAAACGTGTTTTATTTTTATTAATGCTCAAACAGGGAAACAACGCTGTATGCAACGGTGGGGACAATGTCGTTAGCGCCGAGTGTAGAATGGCCGGAAACGACGGCGTTCCTTTCACAAGTGAAGATCTACCAGATGCCTTAGAATTCGTCACTTTTGAAAATGTTTCTTACCATTGCAATGAAAATGGACTTTGGTGCAATAATACGGATGGAGCTCCGTGTGATGATTTTGAAGTGCGCTATGTCTGCATGCGTGAGTATAATGCTCTCCGTATTTTGTTTTCTTATCCATGCATTATACGTCACATCATACGCGTAATGTGCTAGTTATAGCATTCGATAAATATTAAACATACCTTAATCTTCATTATATTTTGATTGAATATGAGACAAATGGAATTCAGAGTTTTTGTGTTTTTTTTTTTTTTTTTTTTTGCAATTTTCAA
>LQRL01125439.1:36209-58881 GCA_001703475.1 Hydroides elegans
AAAGGAACATTCAGTAAAGAACGAATTTGGCCCTGCCGAAGGACGAGTCATGGGTCTAATTAGTGTAAAAGATATCAAATAAAAACGAATTTTGTGATATATTTCCTCATTTTCATGCAAGGATCGTAAAGTGTCTTTGAAAGTCAACAAGTTCCTTTGTCTCTGAATAGTAGAATTCTATTGATTGGTTATGTACATTGTCCTATGAATTGGCAATGTGTTTGTTTCAGCATGGAGTCGTTTCTTAATGGTTGGGTGATTATACCAATAGAAACTATTTCATATAAAATATGAATATGATTTGAAAGGAAAAACCATTCAACAGAGCATTTAAAATGAGAGCGGGATTTTACATGAATAATTAGATGAATTCCTTTAAAAATGTATTTGACTTGAGGTTTTGATTATGAGATTGAATTTATTAAGAAACACATATACACATGTAAAACTATATGTACCGTCAAAAATGTCGTTTATCCGTGCGATTAAATAAGTCATACTTACTTAAGTGAACAAAAGGACCCATATTCACCACACTGCTTAAACTTAACCTAACCCATAAAACCAATGATATGGTGCGCGCAGCGGGACTTTGCGTCTGGGTCTGCGGTATTTAAATTGATATAAAACATAGCAATACCTGCGGAACTAATACCGCTGAGTTTACAATGTTTTATACCAATTTAAATTCCGCAGACGCAGACGCAGAGTCCCGCTGAACGCATCATAAAATAGTAGGCAAAGTTTAATGTTAAGGTCAGAGCGGAGAGTATGGGTCTTGTATCACTCGTAAATAAACGCTCATAGGTTTTGTTTTAAACACCCATTAAGTACAATGGTGAAACTCATTTTTTGATGCAACATACTGAGTAGAGGCGGCCGAAAGTATTTTTAAGATTTTCTATTCATAGGTTATTAAATATGACATCTAGAAATAATCGTGTTAAAATCAACAAAACCAATTTGTACGATATTTGATATATGTATGAATATTGTGTAACATATATCTAATAGAATTAAACAACATTAACAGCATATAAGTATAACATTTACTGTTCGTAAAGTTGCAGAAATGCTACATGCATTGTCATGACAGTCGGTTGACTTGTGAAAAGCAAAACTGGATATTACTCTGCAACTCAAAATCTGCTACATTTTACCCCCTCCTTAAATTTATAAAATCTAGCCTAATGGTTTACCCTTCCTGTCAATAAAATATAGTCTAGACACATCCAGGGATCCCTATACCAAGCAAACATTTTCAAAATTATGTAGCTTTTCGAGGCCATTTCTATAGCAATTCCTACCACTATAATCATATTTCTTTGGCGGTTCAGTATTTATTAAATTATATCAAAAATGCCGTCTGATGTTAATGAACTACTCGCCAAAGGACGAAATCCCAGGAAATCCAAGACTCGAGATATCGGAAAAAACGAAAACAGTCAATTAAAAAATCTTACTATAGTTAAGCTTACGAACTATGACCAGAAGTGGTTCTACGCAGACGATACTCAAGTATATTTGTCGCAAAAAAAGTGAATCAGACATTTTCCCAAACCCATGTACACATATTGAAACATTTACACAATAATTAAACACTTTTCGACATATTTATGTGAATAAAAATTGTATTTGCACTTATTTTTTTAATGACAGGATATTATAAGTATCAATTAGTTATCTTGTATTGTGTGAACAGAACGGATGGCCAGTGTCTATGTGATAGCATATGTTCTAATTTTATGGCGAGACTAAATATAATTGACATATAAATATGCCTTTGTAGCTCAAGACAAACATTTAGAGGAAACACAAACAAGAAATTAAACCAAATCAAGATGCTAATCTATTTTTGCCACCTGATACTTTGCAGTTCTATTTTTTCAATAGCGGACACTTTCCAGATCGAGAAGGTAAACAATAGATTTCGAGTACAATTTTGCTAGTGGGACATTTTGTTGCAAACGAAACTCAGTAAAGGTCTGTGCAATGTTTCATTTTATATCTCAACTCTCGAATGTATTAATTCAGATTCTAGGACATAATCCGCGGCTGACAAAATGCCTTGCGGACGAAATCCCCGCGATATGGTCAGCTAGGACAAAATCCCCGCAATCTTCATTTATTACAATATTAATATTTTTAAGAGATAAAATTGAAAAACAAAATAAACAAAGCGTATATACATCTCATGGCATAGCAGATCGTGTTTGCTACTGTGATCGGATTAGGTGGATTAATCTTTAGTGACTTTTATGTAATAAAGAATGGTTTCAAATTCGAAACTCCTCACATACACATACACTGATCCTTAATCCGATCACAACAAATTGAGGGATTTGTTACACATTGTAGAACTTATGGCTGAGTGTGATAGCTTTCTAGTTAATCTTATTTTATATTTGAAGCGCAAAAGAGAAATATTGTTGAAAAAATAAAATATGTCAAATGCGGGGATTTTGTCCACCCCGTCACTAAACTATTGCGGAGATTTGTCCTAGCAGACCAAATTGCGGGGATTTTTTCCGCAAGGAATTTTTCCGCCGGGGATTCTGTCCTCGAACCATTAATTCATATGTTATTCGTATTTTAATTTTAATACAATTGCTATATAAACATGCATACCTATGTTTTTAATCTTATACAATATAGCATATATACATTGTTAAGCACGTCAAGCTTTTAAAAAAACATACAATTAGTACTAAATATACAAAAGGTAATAAAACACCGGGTATGTTATATATTTGAACGATTAAGGAAAAAATCTTTAGGAACTGTACATTATTGTACATCGCCTATGTTCAGTGTATGATACTTGCAGTTAACATAATTATTATATGCTATGTTGTATCATGAAAAAAAAACATTATGACTATTTGTAACCAGTTTTCTTAATGTTTCTAAAATATGTAAGCGATGCCATTTAAAATCATGAATGCGTTTTAACTCTAATTCATATTTTTGTATTTCAATAAACTCAGGACCTTCTTACAGAGGAGATTGACAAGCTAACTGCTTACTTTGACCATCGATTAGAGAGGTAATTCATTATCATCAAGAGGTGTTAAGTTTATTTTTTTACACTTTTACTTTTGCAATAAAATGGAAATTATACAATTAACAAGCTTGAAATTTTAGCAGATGTTTGATGTAAGATCGATGTTAATGATATATAAGTATACAGCGTTTCGGCTTACTTCGGAGAGCCCTATCAATCATATTCTTGGTTGGGTTGTTCCAGGCCATTTTGAGGATACGCTTAATATTATCTAGGGTCCGTATGTATCTATTCTGTAGCTCCCTTCTAAAGATGCCACAAAACCTATAATCCACGGGGGGGCGGTATCAGGTGACTCGGGCTTCCACTCTTCCGGTGCCACATAATCTATATCGGTTTCGTCGAGATATTGGATCGTCTATGCTGACGTATGGTAAGATGCGCTGTCTTGGTGGAACACCGTACTGCTTTTCAATTCTCCTGGAAACAAACGCGGTACAACCTTTCTCACGAAAAGGCCCGGAACTTTTTAAATATAGGTATCCGAGTTCACCTACAGCTCCTTATCAATAAACGCAAGGGTAGCTTTCCCGTGAGCATTCGCTCCAGTCCAAACCACTATTATTTCAGGAGTAAATGCGTCGCGTTTACTTCATATTTGCTATGGTTGGTGAAGCTCTCAAACATAATAAACTCGCCTTTTTCCATAACTCCAACTTAGATAAAACATTGCCACGTCCGTTGTAATATAGTTTGTCCAGTTTCTGCGTTGAGTATCATGTACAGCCTCCAGGATCTTTTCCGTCGTTTTTCAACCTTGGCTCGAGTAAGGTGATGAACATTCGGCTTTTTCATAACTCGACAAATGAGGATATGTTTGATAACATGATTAATGGTTACTATACTCAATCCTAATCTATTTACAATATCGCGCTCATTGGCTAGGTTTGTTTTTAAGATCATAGTCCGGATCTTCTTGACCACATCGGCAATAGCCTTCTGATATCTCCTTTTAACCATGTGTTTTTTTCTTGTTCAAATTGCATTTTTTTATTCTTTTCCGTGTTCGTTGATTACATAAGTAATAGTCATTCGAGTGACATCAAAATTGTCTCTATGGAGTTGTATCTGGATCTGTGTTACACCCGATCCAGATTTCAAAAGGCACAAAATAGTACCCTCATGTTTTTCATCAGTTTTATGTCTTGGCATTGTTGAACATCGAAACAGCTTAGTTATAAGAATTTCTTGTAATAAAAATATAAGGGCCCACGCATATTATTGTCACATGGATTGAATTGGTATCACACCTTGTTTTTGCTACATAGCACATTTAAAGTGTAGACAAAATAAAAACAACTCTTGTACATATGGCTCATTTTCAGACACAGCGAAATCATCAACACAATGCAAGAAAGAATAGATAATCTTGAGGCGGAACTAAGAGGTATATATAGGATAACTAACACTTTCAAATGGACATGACAAAAATAGCGGAGGCGGAGCCGAGATATTTTCGTCATGTCCGCGAGAAAGTGTTAGTTATCGAATATATCCAAAGGCTCTATTGTTCTCGAGATGCCTTTAAATTCAATGAATTGCTTTCTAAAGTGTGGTATACGTGTTAAGTTAAAACTATGGGGTGTAAAAGTTATAACTGTTGTATATTCTGATATACAACATAAGAATATACGAGAGCACTTAACGATTTATTCGGGTAAATGTTTATTCTTACAGCAGCTCTTCCTTGCTTGAAACTTTTTCAGAACAGAACAAAGATTTGTTTCGAAATGATTATTTTACTATAAGATTATGTTTGTAAATATATCAGCCAATGCACATTTGTCTATATTTAGTCTATGTAAACGAATATATGATATAATAACCTTCAAAACATTTGATTTATTGACATCTTTATTCTGGTAGGAGATTGTATAGTTGCTTGCAATAGCTTTTCAGGCTTTCTTGCTGGCAAACTTCAGAGTTAACATTTTGATGCAAATAAAAAAAAATCGTTGAGTGCCTCTCAATATATCCCTAAATATACCACTGAAGACAGTGTGGCATACGAATGTATTGACTGGGCCAGGTAGTTAATTGTTCTATTTCTATCGAAAGAACAATGGAGCCATAGGACATAACAAGATGGTACCAGATTATCGATATAAAAAGTTGAGAGTTACTCGTAAAAAAAAACAATAATTACTATTTTCTATCTCGTATCTGCTTGATGATAAACATCATTGATGTTTTAATGTGTACGTACAAGTAAATGTTTTATGTACAGCCAATATCGTGATATATCGCATGGCTGGTGCGTTTTATATAGTGAAGAACAGTGGTGATATTACTAATAACACACTGACGTCACTGTCTGCAGTGTGTTATTTTCATGTAACGGCCACTGGCCACTGTTAGACCTAAAAATGATGGCTATTTCTAAAACAAAAGAGCCCTGCGATATATAAGATAACTAACACTTTCTCGCCGATATGAAAAATATCACTCGGCTTCGCCTCGAGATATTTTTCATATCGGCTCGAAAGTGTTAGTTATCCTATATATACACCATCAACAATGACTCATATCCATAAAAGCCCTTTCAAGTAAAATACAGCAACAAGTTACATTTTTTTTTAATTCACAGTTTAAGGGCACCCCGCGACATATTTTTCAATTAGTTAACAAATAATCTGAAAACAACATTGCAATTACATGCACTTACAACAAAATAATGTCCTTTTTTTACCATTAACATTTTGAGAAAAAAGGTGTTACAAGTCAGTTGGGCTGGCTCAATTTGAAGGCCCTACTTTTTTTTCGAAAGCCCCAAGGCAAAAATCCTTTGATCTGGATAATGGCCTATACTGTTCCACCCATTGGTAAAATAAGCAAAATTGGTATGGTCTTTAACCGCTTATTGGACATTTACCAGCTGATCAAATCAATAATCAAGAAATGAGTATTCTCATGACCCCGGTTCTTTTTTCGGAAAAAGAAATCTTACTCGCGCTAAGAGTAAAATTCCCTTCCAAAATTTCCGAAATAAATTCATATTTTGCGTTGATGCGAACGGCTAGCGCGAGCCTAGAAGGTGCTCGAAACTCCAAACTAATAAATAATTTCTCAAAATTCCCAAGCCAGCTTGAGTGTTTGGGGAAAACGAGTTATGGACAATTCGCGACTTGTCAAATTCGCGACTGATCAATTTGCGATTTTTCGTTTTTTGTTGTTGTTAATTCGCGACTTTTACTTTGGTCAGTTCGCGACTTTCATTTTGGACGATTCGCGATTGTTTTGCTGCGAATCGGCTAAAAAATAACTTTGCTAAATCAAAATTAAAATGTCAAAATGACAGCGAAAAAATTATTCAGGAGTAAAACTTTCATGTACAAGAATTAAAAAGGTAATGTAAAAAGGTATTCTGATTGCTCAATGTCACTATGTATCGGGTCACTTATATCAAAAGGGAAGCACTGAAACCACTCAATCTCACTTTGATATTATTCCGAAGTAACCTGCATTACTTACCACCAATTGAAATTTGATATAGTTGAATGATATATATTTAATCATGTCCAAATTTTACTGCCTTTCAAAACTTTTCGCCTAAGATAATTTTCGAAAATGAAGACGTAGTGATATTTTTTGAGGGGGAAATATTATTATAAAATTCAGTTTCAAGTCAAACATCAATGGCACAGCTCGATTTCTTAATTTTCATTAAAATTGTTAACGTAGGATTAATGAGAACAAAATTTCTTACTATTACACTAAAGAGAAGGTTTTTTTTTAAAAGTCACGAATGGTCCATAGTGCGATTTTATCAAGTCGCGAATTGTCCAGACACAGGAAACACACGTTTGGGGAAAACAACTCATGAGGTGCTGTTCACACTTAACATGTTATTACACAAATTTTATTAAGATCGATGTTCTTTATCTTTTAAGCGAAATCCTTGGATGTTGTTGCTTTTTCGGCACACCTGAGTTCTGATACTACCTTTGGCAACGGTGCCACCATACAGTTTCCAAACCAGGCTTCTAACTTTGGCGGTCATTACGACACATCTACTTCGCGCTTTTCATGTCCAGTTCATGGCGTGTATCTTTTTACTTCGACCATTTACACGGATGCCGATAAAGGATCAGAGGCTTTTATTGCTCAAAACGGAAATTTGGTTGCGGCCATGATTGCTGATCAAGAAGACAATGATCAAAACTCGAATGTTGTGATTTTAGAATGTAATGAAGGCGATATAATTGAGGTTTTGTGTAAAAGAGGTGATGGTTGTCAGTTGTGGGGTATTACACGATCCAACACTTTCTCTGGAATGTTGGTGTCACTTATAATGTGAAACTTGCGTTGAAAATTAGTATATAAATTCATTTATTAAGAAACACTTTAGTTTTTTTTGTCCAATATGTCATAATTTATCCATTAGAATAAAAATCACCCAAATTATATAAAATGTTCTTATTTGTTTAATAAACGCAAGGAATAAAGGTGATGCTTTTCTTATTATTTATATATATCAAACCGAATAGAGCAGATTATTAAGATAATCGAGTCATGAATTACCACATTAATATATAGATGTATATTTAAACATTTCACATAATTTAACAAAAACGACGCGCAATAAATTGAAATTGGTATTTGAGTGCTTATGATAGGATTAAAAAAAAAATGTTTTTATTCAGCCAAATTGCAATTATCATCCTTAAGTACTCATGGGACAGACTTAATTGCACCTTTACCAACTAACTACCACGGCTCGGAAGGCTAATTTTACTAACAATTTACAATTACAAATTCATATAAACTTGGAATTGCAATTCATGTGAAGTTTATATGAATTTGATATGCTCTTCATATGAACTACATGTAACGCAATCTTTAGCTCACATGAACCTACAATTTGAAGCTCGCATTGCATGAAATGCAATTTGCACTTCATAGTCTAAGAGTGTTTCATATTGTGTGTTTTAATGAAATGCAATACCCAGTTCACGTGAAATTGCAAATTAAAGGACATGCAACATAGACTTAAAAATATAAAGTTTATATTAACAGCATAATACAATCAAAATTGCAATTTATGACAATTCTCATATAGACTACGATTCGTACGTCATATGAAGTTTATATGTAGGGCACCCCACGACCTATTTTTAAAGAGGTTCTTTGAGCATGAATACCCATGAAACATTGAAATATACAATAAAAATAATTTCTCGATTTTTCTTTTTACACAAGGGTGTTCCTTCTTTTGTAGATATATGAGCTCATTGCGCTCTTCTAGCTGGCTAGAATCTTAAAAACGACACATTTTATGAAAAAATGAAAATATTGGTATAAATGACCAATTTCTAGTTGAACTTCAGTTTATTATACATAGCTCTATATCTCTGAATAAGATATATCCAAAAATTTAAGGAATTAATCAAAACGGGCAAAAACGTCAAAAGATGTTCCTAAAATTCTTGTAACTAGAAAACAATTTTTGAAAATTTGTAGCTACCATCGACAAAAAAAGAAAGTGTCCACTCTATTTTTAGCAGTTTTTGAAAATGATACCCCTGTAGTTTATCATTATATTCTCTCTGATAGTGAGTATCGGCGAATTAAACCTATCACCGACGATAGCTGATATATCGAACTTCCCAAACCTGTTCAAATATTTGGTATATGTACTGTATTCCTGAAGAAAGGACAAAAATGCTAAGTTGTCACTTTCTATTGTGGTCGCCTGTAGATGGAATTTGGAAAGGAACACCTTTCTTGAGGAACACCTCGTGTAGTGCTCCTATATATGAACTGCTCATCGCAAATTATAATTAAGTAACACTTAAATGTTAACCTTAATGTTATTTTTTTCCACTCGAGGAGCATAGAATGTATCAGGTTTTAAGAGCATCCTTTTTGATCGCATGCAGACTTCAACCAGTAAACCCGCCACAATGGGCGACCGACGTGTTGGGTGTTGACGCAATTTAGAAATTATTACGTCGCGTTTTTATCTTTGGCGTAGCACATCCGTGGTGTAAAACAACAGTTGACACATTTATTGGCTAGATATAGACGTATATCAGTTTTTGATATTTTGATATTCTCGTCCCCCTTTGACAATATTTAACCAGGCCCTCGAGCGTCTGTTTGACCGTGAGATAACTACACGATAACACTGAGTGCTTAAACAAGATGACACATAACGTTTTTGGTTGATTGCTGATATCATGATTTGTTTATGAAAATGAAAATGAGATGAAAACAGCATGGAAAACATTTTTTTTTGAACGATGCTATTAAATTAGCACTGTTTGTTGGATATACATGTATTGTGGAATTATAAAACAAATATCATTGGATTTAATTAATACATGAGGTGATAGAATGCATATCATGACTGTGATTGAATCTGAGGAGTCATAGCCTTCTATTAATCATGAAGAGAAGTAGGATTTTCACGATTTTGACATTGCTTACAGCGATGCTAACAATGGTACTTTATATAAAATCGGATATGATTATACTACCTACCCGGATTTCTGAAATATTGCTTTTGAAAGAGAAAGCATTCGCCGACAGGGTAACGTCTGATGTTATTTCCAAGTTAAATAAGTCCGATTCAATATTGCCATATCAAACGGTATTATATTCTTCAAACGGGCTTGTCGTAAACATGCCGCCAAATGAAACACAATTAATCCATATTCAGCGAGCGTACGCTAACTGCCTCGCGATAATCAGAAATGAATTCATTTCAAAACTGGGTCAATATTCGAATATACCGTCCTTATTCTATGACACTAATGTATCAACTATTGTTGCTCGAACTCAAAAGGGTACGTTTGTCAAAGATTTGGCATTACATCGCAATATTCTAACAATATTCCTTAATTTCTCCCATTGGCAAGAGCATGGGTTTATAGGTCTTTCAAATAACTTAGAGACGGTTGACAAATATTACCAATGGACATTTTCAAACCGAAGTTGTATCCCCAAAGCACCGAATCGCTGCTCGCATATTTCTCAACTGAATAAACCCGCCAGCCCGAAACGGGTCATATCTCACCAGCCATGGACATCATTCATCAGTGTAATCATACATGGTATCATCGACGCAGTAGGGACCGTACGCACCTATCACATGGATATTATTCCTGACGCATGCGAGGTATCGAAATGGACCTCAAGCGTGCAGTTCACGTCCGTTGACGAGGTGTTTGTGGCAACGCAAACGTGGGGTTCCAATAATTTCTTTCATATGACAGCGGAGAATGTGCCGAAATTGGCCATGTTTAAGCTCTTTCTACAG
The DNA here is from genome assembly GCA_001703475.1 of Hydroides elegans. NCBI lineage: Eukaryota > Metazoa > Annelida > Polychaeta > Sabellida > Serpulidae > Hydroides > Hydroides elegans. Next base: position 46,535 of record LQRL01125439.1, read on the forward strand.
GCACATCCACAGGTTAAGATTCATATTGCACATACCGATGATCAAAAATCAAAAATAGAGAATTACTTCAGAATGGTTGGTTTGGAGCCTAGTCGTATTGTTATGGGGCAGATATATGCGCGAATTATCTACTTACCCCGAGGTATAGGATGTGGCAATAGTTACCAACCAGATTTACAGGCCCTCGCTTTGGAATCTCAAAAGTATGCTCTACAACATATGCCATCCGAACCTCCAGACTCATACATATTACAGCGTCAAAAATCGATAGTTTTGATTAAACATTCAAGCAAAAGAGTCCTTAAACAACATGACCATATAACGCATTTATTACGTAGTTATGCAGAAGAATATGGATTGGATTTTCGTACCTTTTCGGATAATCCTGTACCGTCGTTTCATGAGACTATCAAGATGTTCCGAGAAGCTTCCATTATTGTGGCGCCTCACGGAGCAGGATTGGCCAATCTCATACATTGTAGACCAGGCACTTTTGTCATAGAGATTCTTTGTCCAAAGCCAAACCTATGCTATAAGAGTCTTGCTTTTTCACTTGGATTACGTTACCATGGGATTGTTGCAATAAATGGATGCGACGAAGGAATGCATTTAGATATCAGAGAGATCGTGGTTGCACTTGATATGTATTTTAAATCGGTATTATGATTACAGCTGAAGAGATATTTGCAATACACTCTGTAACAAATTAGATAATATTAAGCGGGCGCGGATTCAGAGGGCGCGCGTCCGTACGATCGTATTAATTGACAACTCTCCCGTTCGGTATGATATTTTATACCTTTGGAACCCTCTTGTTCATTTTCTTCTGGATGCGCGCCTATTCAGCGTTTGCTTTCTCACAACGTTACGTTTTTACTTAACACAAATTTGCACACATCCTTTCAAAAAATTATTTCATTTTTGCGTTATAGTGTCAAGTCGATGTTTTATCAATCAGGATGCATTCGACAAAAAAGTGATACTTTTTTGTTTGATTAGAAAATAAAAGATACCATGATTAATGAGAAAAAAATGTGTTTTTATGGATATGAGAACTCTCAGATATAAAAACTGTAGTAGGTCATAATGAGGCTTCAAATGAGCGCGTAGTTGTTTTAGTTTATCGAAATAAATTAAACCACGGTAAAAAAGGTGTTTATATCTTGGATGAGCACATGATGGAGATAAATTTGCAATTTGTATAGCATACAATAAGTTTTTAAATGTTATTGGTACAGGTCTTGTTCTTGAGTGCCATCTAACGGAGACAAAAGAAAGTAAATATGAAAAAAAATCTACGAGATTTTATTAGTGATTTGTGATCTTAAGATTATGACTTTATGTAAAATGTACAAAATATTCGTTTAACATATATATCTTAAAATACATGCATATTTTCATAGAATTTAATATCAATATGATGATAACTGTAAATTTGCTTAGATATGTATGGTCATGCATTCATGTATCCATATGGTGCATGTCATGGATTCATGTAAAGTTACAGTTCGTATATGTCTATCGACTCTGTGTGTAATTGCGGTTGATAAAATTTACTGCAATATTATATATAATTTGGCATAATCGGTGCCGCTTGTATTCATAAATAATCTAATGGTTATAATGGACCTGACACAATCCTGAGGAAACTCCAGATGATTAAAGAGCCGATGAAAGGGGTCTAGATAGCTATGGAAACGGTCCGCATTTTCGAGCATTTAAGTATTTTTAAAAAGCAAATCTTAAGCCTTAAGCAAATCGTAAGCCTTAATGTGTCAAGATTAAATGTAATTATATCCGATACCAGTTGTAGACTGTTTACCATTAAAATAATTACTGAATCGCAAATACGATATGCTCGCAGATGCATTACACTTTTCAGATACTTACCAGAGCCTGAACAAAACTAATACATATGATAAGCAGGACTGTTTTCTCCATAATGTATTTTATGTATGGACAAATAATTAAGAATGTTATTTTCTGTTACAACTTCATCATAAATTGACAATGTTATAATGAAAATCAAATTTCAATGAGATTTGACCATTTTCAAATAGGCTTTTCATAGTTGAGCAAACCATTTGGTATCGTTTTGTTTAGAAATAGAAAAACAATAGCTTGGGTGACGGGTTGGGCGATAATTGTGTGTGAGATATGGGCCAGATGGAGGGTGCTGATTTTATTGTGCAGCAAACTTGATAGGGCTCCAAATGACAGAATTGAGGCTCGAGTAATCCAATAGAGAACGCTCATTGTGTGTGCTTTATGCCCCGCAAGGCGACATGCAAACTCTAGTCATGCAATACGACGGACCTCCACAGGGCCCGCGAAAAACGGCCGCGCCATACTCTAGATAAATTCGCAAAAGTTCAGTGTAAGCCAACATTATGTATAATATGAAAATATGAATTTACAAGATGTGAATGTTGTTTATTTGTGACATTTCAAAAGGCAAACTCTTTCAAATTTCAAATTCTTTAATTAAGAAAAGAAGGCAGGTCAGACGAAAAGTAATACTATTTTAAAAGTCGCATTTCTTTTTTTTTAACTTATGCGCTTTCTAGGCATGAGTTCTGAACGATTTTGCATTTATTTTTATTGTTCTGATATTGTTTAAGTGGTTATTGTATTCGAATGCCCCTTTCTAAGTATCCACCCAAAACGTCAACGCCCAAAAAGGTCACAGAAATTTCGTTTACTAGTTCATTCTTTACAATATCGTTACCATAAACCACCAAATAATAACAATGATATATCATACTCTTATAATTTACATACATATAGCGTATTTAAGAGAAAAAAAAACATAAATGGGAACATATCATCTTAAATTTGTTGCTAAACTGAATCTAAAAGTAACGTCCGCCCGATCCTTCAAACTATAGATATATAAAATGATCGAGTGATATAACCGCCCAAAGAAAGCAGATGATGGTTTCATTTCCTGGTGGAGACACACATCGTTTTAAAATTCATACAATGAAAATTAACAAGATTTCATTATTTCATTAGCCTTAAGGTCTCTTACGAATTAGCAGAAATAATGTTGTCATGCAAAGGGGTCTTTTATATCAATGTATATGGACGGCAATGTATTTGGCAAAGAAAGTGTTCTCATTTGAGCTTGTCACATCTGATTTCGTCCTAATGAACGCAGCCCATTGTGAACGGGCTCCTGTAATGGCTTCTGTCTCTGAATTCAAGAGTACAAGTAAATCCTGGTTCTTTGTAGCTATCAAAGTTTAGAATCTCAGTTTCCTTGTTTCTTGAGCTGTAAACGCTTTAAAACGGCTTTTGAAAACTAAAACAACACTTTTTAGAAATCAAATATCGTATTTTGCGAATTCTAAATTTATAACATTACGGGAAACAATCTTAATTATTTCATCCATCTTCAAAGCTTCACCATATTATGGTAATGCCAGCGGTTCTTTGCGACTGAGTCTCCGGAATCGCGATTAATCTAAAATATAGTTAAACCATGCTTTTACTATAATCTATACCGATCAGGCGCGGATTTACCATATAAATCACCCGGCGCACGCCCCCCTGTTCGCCCTTATATGTAAGACCAAAAACTAAATTTGCGCCCCCCTGTTCAGCCTTATAATTAATACAGTTGCGCCCCCAGGTTCAATATTTTCTGGATCCGCGCCTGCCGATTCATATTCCGTGGACGTAGACGTAAAGGGCCGCTGACAGCACCATTCCATGAATTCGAAATCTAGGGTATGTTTAAATTTAAGTTCGAGACTGAAAAGAATTTTGACGTAGAAATATACATTGTTTTCAAGTGGTTGAGTTGTTTGCAACCAAAGTGGTAATCTAACAGCATTTGTTTTAATAGCACAAGAATAGTCAAGGCACTTAATATATAGTTAAATAGCTTGTCAATAGAACTAAATAGCTCAATATACTAATTGTCAAGCAGGGGTGTCTTTTAAAAAAGTGGTTACTTCAAAGGGTGCGATTTTATTCCCACCCTTTTCATATGTGTGGTCGTTGCATTTCGATTTGAATAAAAGTACAGTCTTCATTGAATAAAATACAGTCCTTTTTTCTTCTACTTTTTCATTTATAGCATTGTATGTCGTTATGACCATCCCACACAATAGCACGCCATGACGACCCGCCCTAAAGGTGCAAGGATGATTTGAAAATAATTGCCGGTTAAAAGGCCGTGCAATTCGACATAAAGATGCACTGGTGAGAGGGCTATCGTGCAGGCGACGGGGTCACTTTCACCCGAACCCCAAAACCCCATCAAACCCCACCTAAACCATACATTTCCTGAAGCGCCCCGTCGCGGGGACATTTCAAATGTTACGTGTTACGTGTGAAACAGGCCCCCATATAAGCCAAGGGTTTGGTGACATGAATGGTTGCGTAACAAATGGGGTGCCTCTCATATATACGGGTCGGGGTTTTTCATATTATGTGACGAACCGTTTATTTGTCAAAGGGTGATTTACGTTAAGTTAGTTAGCCGCGCCTGGAATTAAAAGAACCTTTTAAAAGCGAAAAGCGGTTTTTTGATTCATCAGGTAGTGATGCGTCAATGGTATGCTGCCGATCAAAGTAGTGTTCATTGCGTCATGATGCGATTTTCGGATTTAAATCGTCATAAAAGTAAAGTGCCCTTAAATTTTCTCGACTTATATGTAATTTTTACATGTCTTGAAAATCAAAGAAAATGGTTCGGTTAGTGACATATTGTGCAAGAGGTATTTGACCAAATATAACGTAAAACATGCTTTTAATATTGAAAAGAGGTAGTGCTTTCACTGTAAACAAAATGTCATTTAAAAAAAAGAAATCAAATCTTATATCACATAAGGTTAATAACATATTTGTTAATAAGAAAAATACGTGAAAAAAATCATATATTGTACCTACACAACATCAAATCAACTCATTTCGATGATTTTTTTCGCAAATAATTCGCGAAAGTGGATGCCTTTAATCGAATACAATTATAAACAAATAACAACTACATGTAAGTTATCTTGTTATAAAAAGTTAAAAGTAATCTAAAATGTGAATCCATTCAAGATATGTTGTTTGATTGTTTTAACGTATGGCTAGTTCCCCATGTACACTGAAGCACGTAAATGACCATTCGCTAACAATATATTTAAACAAAATAACGGTTATCACACGTTTTCATGTGCGTCATTTTACGTCGTATGAACGTTATTCCTCGCCCAGATCACTGAAATGACGTTGTTTCTTCGCTTCAATGCTTTCACCCATTTAGCTGCGTTGGGACTGACCAGCAGGTGCCTACATTATTCCATATGAGTTTTGCATTATCACACATATTTCAACATATCAAACTTACCTTTGTTTTCACATTGAAATTCATTCAATATTGCATTCTTACTTTCCGATATTACATCTAGCAATATAAAAAGTGTTCCATTTCAAAGCAGCACTTTTATTTATCGCCCTCCATCTCCAAAGATGATTCATGTAATTATGGACAATTACTTTGGCCAGTAACTAAAATTATTGAAAGGCACAGCACCTGTCGAAAGATAATTTACTCAGACTGAGATGGCTTACTTTATAGTTGTCTCTACTATGAGAGATTATCTAGGATGCAAGTAATAAATGTACATAATAGGCAGATGGTGGTTTTTCTGTTTATCAAAATTCCATATATTGGAAATCATAAGAGAAATTGTTGCAGTAAAATTATGAACTATTGTAACTGCAGCGATATCGTTGTTAAGAAAAATGATATAGAGCAACACAAATAGTGAACTTGAGTATGTTTATGTATATATTCTTATATTTTTGTTAATATACATTGTATCAACCCTTTTTCGAGACATACCAATTTACATAAATTAGAGCATACACACCTTCTGACAGAAACGAATATGCTTGTACATTGTGTAAATACTGGGCAGTTAAAGAATCCAATACACTCCATTCCTCTAAAAGAATTTCCACCATGGCCAATGACGCCATTTGGCGGTTATGGACGCGGGGTAATCGGGCAGAAGTAACTTCGTCGCCTTAACAGCAGGATTATGTCCACCATTTTTCAAGCCATCAGTTCTCAATAGTCTTAAAGATGGTCTAATTGTCGTCAGTTAATATTATTTCATAAAGCCTATTATGGCTATTTGATGATAAATCATAATCTTGTACATCAGTACTTGTGTGAGATCCCGTGCTGGCACTATTTTTTTTTATGGCAATTATTGTTTTAAAACCTGATATGATAGTGCTTTAACATATTTATATACGGCAATTTTCTAGATTTATTTTTTTATTATAAATATGTTGCAATATTTGTCGAGATACATATTAAAATATTGCAAGTTTTCAGAATAGTGTTAAACAAGAGTTCTATAAATATGGACTGCAACATTTATATGAATACATAATAAAAATGAGGCACTATGAAAACAGCGCTTTTGAAATCTCAGATTGTTATGAGTGTGCTGGGGTTTATGAGAATTGCTTTGCAGTAAGCATTACCGAGACCGAATCAATTGGAGCAAGGTATTCAGCGTTTGATTCGGTTGAGCAAGCAGCGGAAGTACTCTGAACAGGAAGTACTATGTCTTCCACAGACCATTAATCAACATAGAACGTCACGCCTCAAGGGTTAAAAACAAGTGCGGCTCTTTTTCATAATACAAATAAGACATAACGCTGATTTCTGTTGATTTCCATGGCAAATACATCTCATAGTTCATTTTATTTCGCAATGTCTTTTGCCATTTTTGCAAATGTTTATTACTGCTATAAACTTGTTTTTCTGTAGCACAAGTCTCTTGATTTCATGTATTGAAAACTGTTTCTTCTCTCTAATTGATTATATGACCTGTTGCTCTATTGGCTCTATATCCCCATGTATATTTCCCCTAGAAAGAAAACCCTCTTTTTCATTTGCCGCACAAAGCCAGGGACCCTTTCCCATTTATTGAGTTGGCACAAAGCGCCAGTTTCAATGGCGTTTCCTGTGCTTGAATTTTCCTTTTGCTTCCTTGGCCAGTACGTTGCTTGGCGCTCCACTGAGATGTGGCGACACGTCATGCAATGTGAGGATGCCACACCCATTATTTGAGGACATAGATACAGCCATTAGAATCTCTGGCCGCCCTCAGCCCAAGCCACAAGATGAGGAGAAAAAAAATCAGGACTACCATTGATTTTGCTCAAGACATATAGTGTATTTGAAAAAAAATGAAGTAAATAAAACAATAATTCAGTTCTTATTAAAGGTCAAATGTTAGGTGCTCAACCCAAAGTAGACTGTGTCTTCGAAGGAGCCAAGTACATACATGTAAATGGTGATCATGGAAAAATCTTAACATTATCTTTTTATAGAAGAATCATTTATGAAATTGAGCCAAAGGTATATTTCAATTATCTAAAATACTTATGTTTATTATCAAATAGACGCACGGAAAATCATTGACGTCTCATTTTTACCTAACATGTATTTAAATAAACACAAGATTTTCAACATTTTTTTTTTCAAAAGTTGTGTATACTTTGGTGCAGCTTTAAGGGCCTGGCCACATTGGAAGCTTTTACTTGCTTTTATTTCCTAACAAATCTATCTACAATGTATTCCTTATGGGAAACTAAAAAAGCGAGTTATAGCTACCTAACAGCTCGTTGTTTTTGGTTCCCCATAAGGAATACATTGGAAGACAGCTTTGTTAGGAAATAAAAGCAAGTAAAAGCTTCCAATGTTGCCAGGCCCTAAAAGACGTATTCAAATAACATTGCAAAAAACAGTATCAGAATAAAATAACGCATCAATGTTTTATTAGATGCGTCGAAAATAAAATAACGCATCCATTTTTTTTAGATGTGTCTGAATAGGTTGCTGATATATAAAACTTGCTCCGGACGCATAACGTAAAATGAATAAATACTGTACATAAATGATTGCTGTTCTTAATTTGGAAATGAAATTCTTACACACGTTGTTACTAGGAACATTTCGACTAATATGTTTTGCCCATGGCTAATTAGAATTGTAGACATTAGTATTTTAAGCAGCTATTTAACATCATCTTAAAGCCTTTAATTGTCTCTTGAACGACAAGCGTAAATTAGGAAAACATGCATGTCTAGCTAGAGGGTGAATAAACATCATATACCTATTTCACACCGCCGATTTGCCTCAACTACGACGCGACGCGACTGTCTACGACGCTCTACGACGCGGTGTGAACACACTCCACGACGATCGCCGATCGTCACCGACCGTCGTGGACCAGTTTTGCCACGATTCAACATGTTGAATCGTGGTCAATGCAAATCGGTGGTGTGAACACCCCTACGACGCGACGCGATTCCCCTATATTTTCTTACAAATCCGAAACAATGTGTATAAGTTGATTGAAATATCTATAAGTTTTAAGAATAGTGGAATAGATATTCAAAACGATCTTTACACGATATTATTTAATTTCTTCTATAATAGTACATATTCTTTCATTTACGCTGAGCAGTATGAATACCAATAGTTATGTTGATCACGGTTGGTTAAATATATAAGCTTTATCAATCAAAAGTCATAGGTAGTATTATAATGATAACACGTCCATTTCAATATTAAAAACCTGCCAATTTTGATTGAGGATTTTTTAAAAAGAAAAACAACTCAAAATGATGAGAAAAATTAAATAAAATCTTGAACATCGATTTGCATTTCCTGTAATTTAAGTGAATTAATAATTAAGTAAATATTACTATTCTTCAGAATATTTGTTTCATGAATCCACTATTTATCCTTTATTTCAATTTAATTATTCAATTCCAATATTTATGTGCCTGAATGATTTTCCCTTTGCAAAGAAATACAAATTATCTATGACGCAACAATTGGCATGGCCTTTCGCGCCATGGCGGTAAACAAATAATTTGATGTGTCTACGATTTGCCTCAACCAGCCGAAGACTGTCTACGATTGTGTCTGGTCGAGTTGCGTCGCGTCGTAGTTGAGGCAAATCGGCGGTGTGAAATAGCTAATAGGTGCGAGTCTAAGATTAGGGTGGCACACTTTTCAGTTGCGCCCTGCAATTACAAGTCTTAACATCACACCAACAGCACACTCATCTAATCAATATGTTCTTTTTTTCTTTTTTTTTTTTTTTTAATAAATAAGTTAGGTTTCATCGAGCCCATCATGCTCATTCGCAGGTATCGTGCTTAATTTGAGTTGGATTTAAATTACGTGTAAATTCTATTTTAGAGTGTCTCACAATTATTATCTGCAATCTTTTCGTTTACGAAAATATGCAGGTATTGCAATCTCTCGATAATATTGAATTTGTTCCCGTGAATCGATTTTCTATATGTAACGAATCATAACCTACCCTTATTTATATACAATAATATAAAATGACTATCAAAGGTGGTGCATAGGGTATTAAGAAAACGATTTGATAAATGATTTAGAAGATATTTAACTTTTAAGACACCCACCTCTAAATCGAAATGTCATTTTTCTTCTCCTTGCTGAAACCACTGAGAGGAATCCCTACCCTCTAATTGGCTCATTTAGAGGTGTGTCTCATTTATACTGCACACGTCATTGACGTAATCAATCAAGGCTCGCTATATAAAAGCACTGCATGTGACACATAATCAATACTCGTCGTGTCCACTGTGCAGTATCTCACTTCGCTTTGAAGCAAATTATTGGAGCTCCAGGTTTTATTAAATATGACATCGATTTTGTGACTTAATTATTTTATAAGCGTACAAAGTTGCTATGTATATTTTGCCTACATATTGACCTTTAGCGAGATCATATTAAATATTGAACATTAAATTGGATCTTATTCTTTTAGTTATCGATAAAATAATAATTATAATAACATATTATTTAAATATAGTAAAAGAATAGATTGCAGATAATTGTGCTTTTTAGGAGCACAGCTCATTCATCTAGTTATTTTTCGAATTTGTTTTAGTATATCTTATACGCTCATTTGTTATATAAAATATCATCACATGAATACGCTCTTTGGTTTGCATCGATCTGTTTGAAAACGTTGGAAAGAAAAGAAAATTGACTTGTTTAAGTAAATATATTTTCATATTTGTTCACAAAATAAAACAAGTCAAAAATAAAATTATACATATGAAGATCATGTGATACGAAATAGCAAAAAGTCTTCTATGGTAGCAAACAAATAAGATTATATGCTCTCCATCAGATTTTTATAAACATTTAGTATTTTAGACATTATTTATATATTATGATAATGTTTATTTTAAAGTACATCGTTCCGTCCATAGTTGTTGGAGAAATGATTGTTAAACTAACAGTTGGATTTGCTAATTGAATTTACTTTTTTCTTTGTGAGTCGATAAAACTCCATAAGATCCTATATTATCTCTGAAAGGTACAGTAATCAATGTAACAAATAAAGTAGTTTTCTCGCAAGTTGAATAATTACAATCATTGTACAAATTCTTAGTTTAGCCTAGAAAGCCCACATTTTGATGGTGTAGAAAATGGTTCTATCAAGATGTAACAAGATCCTAATTGCTGAAATTAGTCGTCAGAATTACTCAATCTAATGGACATGGCGCATTAAGATATAACTAAATGATAATTGTGGTAATGCAATTAAACTCGTGATAGGAAATGGCAAATGTAATAGAATTCATTCCTGTTTTACCATTAATATGACTTGAGTCAATTAACTGTGGTCGGCTGGACAAAACCGGTCGTTTTTGTTAAATATATTTTTTTTTCAAAACAAAACTGCTCAAAGATTTTAACCATGGAATCAATTAATTATCTATGGTCGGCTGGACAAAACTGGCCATTTTGAGATATTTTAAAATAGTTTTTTTTTCGAAACACATTAACTACTAAACAAATAACGTTTTTAACACATTGTAACAAAATTACAGTTGCATATTAAATGTACAGGAAATTGTAACATTCTGTTCAGGGTTTGACTTTCTACCTTTAATTCATATTGACGTTACTTTCAGACAGTTTGCTTGAAACGAAACGTAACACTCTGTGTTCATCAAATTTCGTTTTTCCTCTCTTTCACAATAAAATTCTTAATTTCTACAGCTTGGGCTATTCATAAAGAATCGTAGAAATTAATTAAAGATTTGTCCAATTTATTTAAATAGAGCGTTCTGTTAAAGAAGGCGGGGGTTTGTGCTTAACATATAGGGTGGAGCATTGTGTTTTGAGACATTGCTTTTCATTGCGATTTCTCCTTCACTTGTAGTGTCTAATTCGTTCGCACACGTCACCAGGCCCGAACAACGCCAGCCAGTGTATTCCAATGATGTTGCTTTGCCCAAAGAAAATTGTCATTTTGTGTAACTTAATCATGGGTTACTACAAAAATCAAATCTCCTACAATACAAGTTTCATACTTGATAACCTTTACAAGTGCATGGCGTTGTGTTTTATATAAGGTAAACTTAAGATAACTCTTTAATTTAAAATTAATTGTATGTTTGCATAAACAAAACTTTCCCTATGTTTCACCCAATACAATATGAAAATGGGACGGCGTAGTGAATTGTGCGATGAATTAAGTTTTTAGTTTCACTCGATTTAAGGAAATCTAGTATGACGTATAGGGTTTATTTCATCCTCCAAAATTGCAAATATCAAAATGTAAACTTTCTTCACCCCATGACATTTGAAATCAGCCATGCAGGTCATTACGAGAGTGTTAACACATATCACTTGAATTCCTTCCTATGGTGTCTCTTATAACAGAGCAAATTAGTTCATAATTTCGTCAACTAAAACTTAATGGTAATTTAATAGGTGCGCGGTGAACGTAAACTGCTGCAATTAGAATGAAATGTATTTATTGGATACATGGCGAAAACGGACCGACAATAAATGCCGAGCAATAGTTACAAGCTCGAGAACAGTAAAATAGTGAAGGGTCGCAGTTTACAAACCCCTCATATTTTGGTCATTGGATATTCGAGACCCGCATTGAAAATATGCTTTTATTACCTTTTTATAACACCTGTTCGCGTTAACTATCACATACTTGTCAATCATTTTGTTAAAATTGAAAGTTTGGATGTGGTAAATGATAAATGGACATGCATTTTTATTGGCATATATCAACCGGCAGTGTATTATGGGATTGAGGCGCTTTAGAACGTCCATTTCAAAATAATATAAAAAAAATTGCAATTTCTAGTTGTGAACGGACTACGAATTAAACGTAGTTGGTAACTAATTTTCTATTCAATTTTAATCTTGTCAAGATATGTGTATTCTCGAATCTTCTATATTTTCTACATGCATATAATAACGTTCATTGTTGTTTATTTGTACTAAGTGGACCATGTACGTGATT
>LQRL01125475.1:5125-16179 GCA_001703475.1 Hydroides elegans
TATAACAAAATCGAACATTGATTTTCAGGCATAAGCAACAGTTCTGTGAGAAAAACTTTAAAAAATGCTAGATAAAATTCCATTTATGCAATGGTTAAAGTCGATAATCCCCATTAAAAACAAAAACAAAACAAATATTTCACTTAGTACCGTTATACAAGGATCCCATTCAAATGTGTGTCGCTTAGTACGAGCGGTGTGAGAGAAGGCAATCGTGTTTTGGAGTCAGAAAACCCTTTAAGCACTCCCTGGTGAGCATTCCCGCTATTGTTGCTCATTATTGTGGACGTACAGTCACGCGCATTGCTAACTTCTAGTGGCTAACGCTAAACGCTAAATGCTTAACGCTAAACGCACAAACGATCAACGTTACACGCTAAACGCTAAACGTTAAACGCTAAACCATAGTGAGGGTAATATAAAGGACACCATTTTGAGTGGTTATCATAACCCCTAGAATGCCTTATACAAAGTCATAGATACATTTTTGGGAAATGAACCATATCAAATAATTTGCATAAAGAAACAACCGAATTGCATATCACATTGGTTATATATAAAGCTTCACTCAACACCTTTCATCAAGCGCTAAACGCTAAACGTTAAACGCACAAATGCTAAACGCTAAACGCACAAACGCTAAACGTTAAACCCTTAAACGTTAAACGCTAAATCGAAACTCTAAATCGAGAAGTTACCGCGCGCCACTGTAGGCTACGTTGCTATAACGTCGACATTAGAAAAACAATAAAACGTTGTAATTTGGATGTTGATGGAACGTATTATGTTGAAAATGAACAGTGGGCTACTGAAATTAAAACCCTCCTTTGGATGTGCTCACAAACTCGATACAAACGCAATGTCAAAGAGACACTGCATTCTGTAAGCATATTAGATAACAACGTGCACCGTCTCGAAGGGCTTAGTGCACAAACCTGTTTAGTGTGAAATCGTAGTTTTGAAAAAAAAACGGCTTTGAAAGTTACCTTTTTTCTAGGCAAAGCATATTTAATTTGAAAAACATGTTTATTACAAAAGACAGTTTTATGCAAAATTCAGTTAATACATTTCTTATTTAAATAAAATATAGGTTTTTTTTTCACATGTCTATTGCAAAAGACAGATTTATGCACGCAACATATTAACTATGTGTGGGTATGGCAAATTGCATTGAAACTACAAATTTAGTGCAATAGACTAGTTTGTGCACGTAAAACAATGAGTTTCATGGTCCAAATCAAAATTTTGAGGGTTTTTAATCATATGTTGTTTCAATAAGTGTTCATTGTATGCCCTTAATAGTCGTATAGATGTTAGTTCACATATCAAAAATGAGGACTGTGTTGTTATCTCAACAACCTGTTTTTTAACAGGTTTGTGCACTAAGCCCTTCAATTACTAGTTGGACGTTTATTTTGTTTCGGTGCAAGAACTACGTTGCAATTGCTTTTGCCATGATAACATGTTTGATAATTACCTATAGAAAATCTATGTCATAACATCAAAATTGACAACGTTATTGCGAAGTCGAGCGAAGTCATTTCTATAGGACAAAGTATATAGGACACAACTAAACGTTGGTTATCTGCTTCGAAATTTTGAAATAAGTCAGACTGAACAAATTTGAATTCTTTATGTTTAATATACATTTTTACTTTACCACCAACATACATATTTTCAGTTGCATTCTATATACAAGTTATCATAGACTAATAACAAATGAACGAAACTTCCTCTTTCTGAGTTTAGTTAAACATTGTATCTAGCCCCAATTATTAATGATTCAATCTTATTTTGACAAGCGTGTTTAAATGTAAAATCTTGTTTAAATGATCAGAAAACTGATACCGCTTTTTATATAGTGTTCTACCATACAATATCAACATTTTTTAAAACAAACTATAATTATGTTATATATGGTTATCATCATAAGCGCACTGACACCAATATAAAAAAATGCACACTTATGAACACTTATATAGTGCAGTCAAGAACCTTGATGCTCTGACACTCTCTTTATTTCATTCCTATATATTTTTGATAGGACACGAATTAGGAAGTCATTATTATAGATATAGAGCAAAGGATGTTTTGTTTCGTTTGAAAATTATATAGCACTCATAGTGGCATATGCTGGCTCAGTGATTTCATACTCGACTTACCCTTTGTCATGATCCCGCTTGAGTTTTTAAATCAAATTTGGGCCTGGCCACACTGTACGCTTTCGCATTTTTTTCTTTCAGACAAAAAGTGGTTTGCACTGTATTATGGGAATCTCAAAGCCGCTCGTTATGTTTTTAAAATCCTGATGATCTTTTGAGTTCACTTGATACACATGTACATTAGGTAAAAAACGCTTCCAATGTGACCAGACGTGTGCTCATAAACGTGCTTTTGTGTGTTTTTACGAATATGAGTTTTTCTAAAAAATAATACATAAGAAAAGATAGTTTGCAAGGGAACAATTTCGAAAAGGCATATTATGTGGACATGTCCTTATCCACGTATTATTCGGCTACGTCATATTCCGATCGTCTATCCACATACATTTATGACTGCACGGCTGTCACAAAGCATAGCATACCCCACGTTTGATCAAAGGACAATTTTTGAAATACTTAATTTATCAATTAGACATCATGATCATCGATTCGATAAATGTATTGGGACATTAATTCATATACATGGTGGTATAGTGTTACATCATTTGAAAAACATCAAAACCAACCTACATGTACATGTAATGTATAAACATATTATGAAAAAAATATAATAACCTTCGTGTTTTTTGGTTACAGAATTTGCTATGTTCCTTTTTAACCCAGCTTTCGTGAAACGAAAACTGGGTTTGTGAGATCGGTCGGCGTCGTCCGCCGTTAGTTAGTTAGTTAGTTAGTTAGTTATTCAGTAAACTTTTTTTTCAAAACCTATCTCCTCACACAGTTTTGGTCGTAGAGTTTTCAAATTTTAACAAAAGCTTTCTGATGGTGTCTCCAATCCAAGTTGTGCTCCGGATGACGATCGAACCATTGTGGTCGCCATGGTGGACTTCGCAAAAACCGCCACTTTGGTCTTCTATATAGTAAAAAACTATTTGCTGTTAAACCTATCTCCTCCCACAGTTTTGATCGTAGAGCTTTCAAATTTTAACAAAAGCTTCCTTATGGTGTCCCCAATCCAAATTGTGCTCCGGATGACGATCGAACCTTTGTGGTCGCCATGGTGGACTTCGCAAAAACCGCCAATTTGGTCTTCTATATAGTAATAAACTATTTGCTGTTAAACCTATCTCCTCCCACAGTTTTGGTCGTAGAGCTTTCAAATTTTAACAAAAGCTTTTTGATGGTGTTCCCAATCCAAATTGTGCTCCGGATGACGATCGAACCATTGTGGTCGCCATGGTGGACTTCGCAAAAACCGCCACTTTGGTCTTCTATATAGTAAACACTATTTGCTGTTGAACCTATCTCCTCCCACAGTTTTGGTCATAGAGCTTCCAAATTTTAACAAAAGCTTACTTATGGTGTCCCAAATCCAAATTATGCTCCGGATGACAATCGAACCACTGTGGTCGCCATGGTGGACTTCGCCATTTCCACCAGGTCTTCTATATACTCAAAAGTCTATTTAGCCCATTCCGCATGACCATATACCATATGCTATCGGTAAGACAGGTCTTATGGCGTGTATTACTATATACACGACCAAACCTGCCGCAAGCAGAATGGTTGGTCATGCGGGGGCTCTTGTGTTGGTTGATTCCCATGATGGATACGTGCATTTTTCTCATTGAGGCATGCCTTCTGACTTCAAGTTATTGATTTTTATGTCTGTTGAAATTATCGACTGTTTGAATCACAGCTGTTACACACTTGGCCGAATAGCTCAGTCAGTTGTGTATCGGCTTCATGTCCCAAAGGTCGTGGGTTCGATCCTGGATTCAGCTCGAAAATATTTTTCCTTGAGAAAACACAAGAAATAATATTATCATGTATGGTGCCTTTAGTAGATAGCCATATCTTATCTGTAAGTCTGATTAGATATAAATGTCTGGTTCATAATGTACTCATGCATATTGTGTGTATGTTAATTCATATCGCACATGGGCCTGTAGCTTAGGGATATAGCATCGGACACAGTCATAAAGTCGTCGGTTCGAATCCCAGCTTGTACAACCGATTCCTAAAGATAATGGTATAATGTTATAAACAAATAAATAGTTTTTATATTTTTATTTATATGCAGATGGTTAAAACAAATGGATAACATATGACTTTTATACCAGCCAATGCATTAACACTGACCTGTTAAGTCTCATTAAAACAATGAACAAAAACGTGTTTGCTAGTGCTTGAAGAGCTATAAGGTAAAGCTGGGTCATTGTCCTGGACAATCTTGTCTGATTTTATTTCAACTTTACGGGCAGTTACTTTTCGGCCTGGGCTGTCCTTTATAATTTGCTTTTATAATTTGTTTTAGAAGCAGTCAATTTGAGCTATTTTATGTGTCTTTTTCATTTTGTTCATTTATCATATTTTTTTACGAGCAGTTAACTCGAGTTACACTTTTTTGTCTTTTTCATATTTCGATTTATGTTACACCTTTTTGTCTTTTTCATATTTAATGTACTATATAGTACCCTTTCATTCATTCATTGATGATAATAATAATGATGAGGGGTTATAGAGATTACTCTGGGGTCGTACTGAACCCTAGTACCTGACACATCGAGTCACAGATCAATCACCACGTGTTAGTTGTTGCTCGGAACCCACCGGGTACGGGGGTGCAATACGGGAGATGGGTATTGTCCGGGCGGTCGTGTATGGAGGGCAAGGACAGTATTGCTGCGTGTATTGCATTGGTGAAGTATTATGGCGACAAAATCACTTTTAGTGACCAGCCTCTCGTTGCATAAATTCGAAAAAGCAATTTTACAATGTTAAATTGACGTCGATTGTGGATTTTAAAGCGGTGAGTTGGATATTTAGAGAGCTTGACAGTAATACATAGGTTCTACGGTAAACGCGCTTTATAACTTTGCCACTCCACGCCCGCACGCTTAACACTCCACGCCCGCACGCTTATTACTCCACGCTTAAATTCATTTTTGTCCACGCTCGCACGCCCGCACGCCCGCACGCCTGCACGCCCGCACGCTCGCACGCCCACACGCTTATGTGTGTGTATATAACGGATGCAAGGCATAACCATCCATCATTCCACTATATGACTCGATTATCACTTGAGCAACTACCAAACCAATACCTTTACAATCTATTTTAATTTATGTATTAAGATTAAATTGATCTCCAAGCAATTTAGTACTAATATCGAAGTATCATTTAATGTATACAGATTTTTTGAAGATAATATGTACATTAGAATACCCCTTATTATAATTATAAGAAATAAATGATAAATGTTAAAATATTTTCACAAAAATGTTTCAAGTTACCTTTACTCTAGTTTAAAAAATATATTATGTGTAAATAATAAATAGTTAATGCGTTATATTAGCTATAGGTCTATCCCTCTTAAGTTCAATTTGCTGAAGGAATTGAAAATGAACATCTATAAGTGAAAACTCATATTAACTTGTTCTTAATCTGAGGTAGTACTTAAAGAAGTCTTAATCATAAGGTGCAAGGGGCCAGCCGAATAACTAGGTGTTAAAAGATATATTGTTTAATAATGAGGAATTCATTCTTTATATATGTTTAACACAGTTATTTATCAAACATAATATACACATTCGACATGATCATGTTTGTTTATCCACGTCCACACGCTCGCACGCCCGCACGCCTGCACGCCCGCACGCCCGCACGCTTAAAACACTCCACGCTTAAATCGAAATTTGTCCACGCTAAAATCCTATCGTGCACACGCCCGCACGCCCGCACGATGCAAAGTTATAAAGCGCGTTTACTGTACTTAACCCACTTTTGGTAGATTCGTGTTTATATTCTTAATCCATATTGCTATTGGATTCAACAAAAAAAGTATTCCAAACTCTACGTCATATATGCTACGTCACCCTGTGCCCCAGTTGACTTCTAAATAATGCATATTGTTCGCGCTCCCTTATAAATGTCAATAGTACGAGCGCAACCGCGTTTGAACAAAATGTTACGCAGCAAAAATGATGAATGATCTTTTTCTTCCTCTTCCGACTAGAATTTCTATTCTCTATTGCAATTTAGGGTTAATGTAACAAGTTGTTCTTTAGGGTACACTATATTGCTTTGATACGAAATAGCATAAGTGGGGTCTCGAGAAATATACATAAAAACATATGCATGATAACCTGATATGTATCAATGCGATGTGGCTGTGATAAGAAGAAGCCATTACGAGATATAAAAACACTATAAGGAGTGTATTTCACACACATATGTCAAAGGTTTTGTGATACGAACTAGGCTGCTACATGTGCTGTTTTGGCATATAGAGTTTCGACGAAAATATATATTTTTCAAACTGTAAATTGTTTAAAGTGTTTTAGAATGCTTTGGTTTCGGAAACGAAACTAGCCATGCAATAATTTGTGACATTAAGATGGATAATTGTCTATATGTATATAGGAAAACTTGCAAACGCAAAAAACGATAGATCATAAACGATAAACGCTAAACTTTAAACAATCGACACCACATTAAAGCATAGCAAAATCCCTTAAACGCGAAACGCTTAACGCATAAACGATAAAGGATATACGCATAAACGTGTACGGAAAAGCAAGCTATGGAGAAGGAGGGATTAATTTATAGAACCGCGCGCGACTGTTCATAGAGTCTATTCGTATACACACTCATTTTATAACATATTTTGAACTCTATCTTTTCCTTACGTATAGAGCATTTTAGACTCTACATTCTTGCTTACGTTCCCGATCCCGTTATACACGGCATCCTATGTATACGAGAGTCTACAGGTGATCGGTACAGGATAACGCTCCTATGATTTCGATGATAGCAAGCCAAAAAGTCACTATGTCCTCCTGCATACAACCTAAAGATAGAAACAAAGCTAATCACAACATCCAATGACAAATCATCCAAAAAGCGAGGTACGCCATCACCGCTATATACAAACGCAAAAACAAACTTGGCACGGTACGTAGACCTCATAGACTGTTGTTTCTACACGTATGCCCTAGGGTCACGCTAGCTGTACACAGGTTACAACCGAGGTCTAAAGGCGGAGCTTAAAAAAACTTACTCTTACTTCTGGCAGCTTGTATAAATTGTGGCTTCGGGCTGAAAGCGAACCATTTCTCGTTTTTTTTTTGGTAAAGAGTGGCTGGTGAAAATGGTATATAGCAGCAGCCAATAATTGTAAGGCTAATGTATATATGTATGCATTAAAATAAGTGAATTTATATTGTCTTTTATGTAGATGTTTGGCGTCTGATAAAGCCAATAAGTTACAAGCCATAAATCTGTTTAACATAACGTTAAATTTTATTTGACGGGGTTCTTTGCCAAGCTGGTCGAACCATTATTGTTATGTTATACACAAACTGTAGGCCTATTTCAAAATTACAGCTTTTATCAGATTTTATGATTTGCATGCTATGCATCCAGCAGTTGATAAGGATATCTACTCATCCTGCGGTATCCGCAAAAAAAAATCAAGCATAAACATGACAACTTGGTTCCAAAGTTTGCAACCGTAAATTTTGTAAACCGTTTATTCATTAACCAAGTAATGCACACATGTACAATGTAGGATACTAGGGTGAGCATTTTGGACCATATACCGACCAGTGCATATTCCTGTGAACGGTCAGAAAACCAATCGAATAAACCTGGTAAATCGCACAAACCTGGTAAACGGTCAGAACATCGAATACCTATCGTATACAAACCACGGTTGGTGGCACCACATTTCAATCAGCACCAAAACGAACACGAAGCTTTGGGAAAAGATCTGAGCTATTTTCCCACCACCGCCTTCCCACACAAAAGCCGCCACAGCATCTAAACCATCTAAAATAAGACTTGTTTCAATTTCATTGGAGACGATTCATCGAAGCGTGAAAAATGGGATTAATTACAGTTAATAAGAATCACACAAGGTTTGCATGACCCGCGCACATTGAGTCTTAGCCAATGCCACTTGATTGTCAATACTAATTACACTTTTCACACACAGGGGCCTCAGCTGCGAAAAGTAAGAAGAGGAAATAAGAGGGAGAAGAAGAAAAAAATAAGTGATTTGCTGTTTACTCATCTAAAATTGCAACCATTTTTGTTTGTCTTTGCTTGGTGAAACAAAACCTTTGAAGTGATTGTTTAGGTTTTCCTGCATTTCAACATTCAGCTGTTTTTCTCTGGAAAATGGCGGATGGAGAGAGAAAAGCAAAACAACATACGTTTGTAATAAAACTTGCAAAAGGTAATGTTTTGTTGAATATATAGTTTTAATGCTCTCCAAATAAACGCCTTTGTTTGAAGTAGACAATGCATATTTTTGTATTATTTTTTCCTTCCTTGTGATGTGTTACGCAATGGTTTCCAATCATTCGATAACTTTTTTTTTCAAAACCAAATATCTAAACCAACAGGACGGTAGCGGGGAAAGTAGTTTTACCTGCTAAGGACCTGGTCATACGGAAGTACTTTCCGAGCGCTACCAAGACAAACTATGTTTTCTAAGGGCCTGGCCACATTGGAAGCTTTTTCTTGCTTTTATTTCCTGACAAACATGTTTTCCAATGTATTCCTTATGGGAAACCGAAGACAGCGAGCTGTTCGGTAGCATTTTACCATTGTTTAGGTAAATAAAAGCAAGGAAAAGCTTCCAATGTGGCCAGGCCCTTTTGTATCTTTGATGGGAAAACCGTAACTCGTTGCGACACTGCAAACAATAAAGTTTAAAAAGCGGTAGATATGCAGCTCGGAAAGCTTCCCGTGTGGCCAGGCCCTAGGGGAACTGCAATAGAATAAACAAATATCAAACATCGATATAATCACCTGATTATTTCTTGCGCTGAATCCTGGGGCTGTGTATAACACGGGCACGACTTTACCGATGGACTCCCGGACCCGGGCGGGAAATTGAAGGTAGAAAACCAGTATTTTCCTTTGTTTGTATCATGCCATGTTTCCTAAGATCCAACCGATTAAACTTTGAATTAAAGGTTATCATACGCACATGTTTTAGATGGGAATCATTGCGGTTTTCACAATTGTGGTTTTAGAGTTTCAGACTGAGGAGATTGTTTGTGGGTGGCAAAAGCAACTCTTTTTTGTAGCTTTAATACCATGGATCCTTTGAGTTTGTATTCATTTTTTATACTTAAGTATAAGGCATTATATGACTGCAAATGTTTTTGAGAAACAATTTGGTTTACCAATTCAATAGTTTACGTTATGTTTATTCGCGTTCCCCGCGTCGCGAATTTCATGATCTGGACGTTCTAATCACGCTGCTTTTCCAGTTAAGTTATATTTTCAAGAAATTGCTTTCAATTATATCGACGTTTGAAGGCTGCCGATGGGTCCATGAAAAGATTCGCAAAAGAGCGTACTTATATAAGTATTTTGTATAATTCAGTGACTAACCGTGCATTAATTTCGATCTATGACGTTAAATAAATTTAAAGTCATATAAGCAGCGTATACATTGTATATAAAATACTAAATCGATATGGATTCCCAATTTCTCGTTGTAACTTACCTATCTAATTATAGTTTCTTGCTTAAAATCCATACTTTATTGTAAAAGTTTGTGGGTGTAGAACATACAACCGCTTTGATTCTACAGCTACATTAAAATATGTATTATCTCTAGCTTGATCGTATTTAAATTAAGCAAAATATGGATACCGGGTATTTTTTATAAGACAGATTTAAGTGGAAGTAAATGGACGAAGGACACCATGTACATTAGCATTTTGTGGTTAAAAAAAACCAGCTTGAAACACAACTATATTGATAGGTATGAACAGAGTATTCTGTGAGTAATATTTACTGCGTCAACGAGTATTTTCCGCAACCACAAAACAAGGCATCATTGTAACCACGAAACCAAGTTGTTTGTGGTAATCGGTGTGTGCGTTATCGGTGTGGCGTGATAACTCGATTCGGGTCAGACTCCAGACTATAAATGTTTTGAATTTTGTGCCCAGATAATGAACGTTTTCGTAAAGTGTGAGCCCAGCCCATGAGTCCGGAGCGCCCAAACCGTAGTCGTGCCCGGAGTCGTGCCCGTGTATTACACTTGGCCCTGAATCCTACACCATATACTATAAAAAATTACACCCGATGAATAAAAATAAAAACGCTTTCTTGCCCTGAGGCCATGTACATGGTGAAAGGCCGTCCCTGATAAACGACGTTAGTACAAGGCCAGGTACTACTTTTTAGGACCTATTTTTTTGCAAAACGTTCTAAACATTTGAGCCGTATTTACCTACATTGATGAAAGCACCGCGGGCAAACATTGTCCTCCAGACACCACCGTCTATCGCTAATCTTCCATTTATTTTGATGTTTTTTGTTTTTTTGTTTTGATTTTGTTGTTGGACGAGTGTTGATGATTGAATTCTAAAACATTGATAATCCTGGCACGACCCCCCTGAACCTGTAATCTATCTGCGTAAATACAAAAAAAGGGGAAGTTATTTTAGTTGTTAAAATCAGGATTTGGTAAGAATTTTGGAGGTATGTTTGAAAAAATATATCTATAAAAATTTGTTTCACAAAACTGAGCAAAATCCGGATTTTATTAAAAAATAAACCAATAACATGGGTGTTTTCGTGCTTTCATCGATCTTTTTTCGGTTTGCGTGAACGTGGCCTACCACATTTTGTTGTTGTATATCTGTACATGTTTATCTGTAGTTTTATATTTTAGTATCTTCATGTCAATTGATTTTAGCAGGGCCAGCTTTGATGTATGGAGCAGAGCATCGAAATAAACTAACAAAAGCAAATGTCATTATGAATCCAGGTCAAAATGTCGACGGTCAAAATGTCGACGGTCAAAATGTCGACAATTTTGACAACATAGGTCAAAATGTCGACGGTCAAAATGTCGATGGT